>JAQGBT010000516.1:0-50341 GCA_034698585.1 Disparrhopalites patrizii
CTGCTGTCTCTTCTCTTTCTCTCCTCTCTCTCTTCTATTTCTCTGCTGTCTCTTCTCTTTCTCTCCTCTCTCTCTCTCTTCTACTTCTCTGCTGTCTCTTCTCTTTCTCTCCTCTCTCTCTCTTCTATTTCTCTGCTGTCTCTTCTCTTTCTCTCATCTCTCTCTCTTCTATTTCTCTGCTGTCTCTTCTCTTTCTCTTTCATCCTACGTATTGCATCCTTTCTTTCTCACTCTTTCTTTTTACCCGTCTCGCTTTACATTTAAATATACATTCTCCCTTCTTTTCACGTCGGTTCCTCTACTTCTCTCCCTCTTCGCTTTCTCTTTTTCTTTTCTCTCTCTTCCCTTTTTCTCTTGCTCTTCTCTCTCTTCCCTTTCTCTATAGCTCTTCTCTCTCTTCCCTTTCTCTCTTGCTCTTCTCTTTCTCTCTTGCTCTTCTCTTTCTCTCTTGCTCTTCTCTTTCTCTCTTGCTCTCCTCTCTCTCTTGCTCTTCTCTTTCTCTCTTGCTCTCCTCTCTCTCTTGCTCTTCTTTTTCTCTCTTGCTCTCCTCTCTCTTCGCTTTATCTCTTTCTCTCCTCTCTGTCTCTCTTCTCTTTCTCTCTCATCCTCCGTACTGCATCCTTTCTCTCTCTGTCTCTCTCGTTATCCGTCTCGATTTACATATAACTTTAGAATCTGCCTTCTTTTGACTTCACTCCTGTTACTTTTCTAATACACTCTGTCTCTTTCCTTCTCTCTCCAAATGCCTCCCTTTCCCCCTCTTTCTGCAATTCTATTTCTGTGTACCTTTCTTCACCTTTCTTTCGCTTTCTCACTACATATTTGGTACTGGATCTTTCTCTCTTTATTTAACTCCCAATCTCTGTCTCCCTCTCTGCCTTCCTTACTCTTTCCATGTGACACTGTCTAAATCCTAAATGTATGTTTTTCTTCTTTTTTTTTTTTTGCAGGTGAACTGCATCCACGAAGTGACTCGGGGGAGCACGGTGATTGTCCCAAATAATATCTGCCCGCAACCAGTTCCTCGGACGGAGAGATTATGTAACACCATTAACTGCGCTCCTTATTGGGAGCCTGGGGAATGGGGCAAGGTAAAAAAAAAACTTGTGAAGCATAGAAAAAGAAAATCTAAAAGTCCTTCTTCAATTTATGACTCAATATATTATGACTTAATTTTTTTGGGAAACTTTATCGCTGTTGTAAGGTCTCCGCAAGTTTTTAAAAGGAATTTTATACCATTTGACAACTCCTATGGAGTATTACAGCAAATCCAATTACATATTTCCTGGAAGTTACGGGGGGGGGGAAATCTGTGGAAGAGATTTCGTGGTGGATTGAGTATAAAATTTGGTTATGACAAGTAATTTTATTATTTTGTTTTATACGTTTCAGTGCTCGAAAACTTGTGGCGGAGGACTACGAACGCGACCCTTGTTCTGTAAGCAAGTGATTGCTCTGGGACAAATTGTGGAATGGCCAAATCCTGAAGGTCACTGCACACATCCACGGCCCATCGATTACAGACCATGTAATACCAAGCCCTGTAATGCTGTCAAAGTATGTTTACTCTCGCTTTTTCTCCCTTCTTTTAGCATGTCCCTCGTTGAAAATAAATTATTATTCTCCGCTTCTCGTTCATCTTATTCCTCCGTTTTTATGTCACATGCCAGGATAGGAACCAATAAAAAAAGAAAAAAAAATCCATCTTACTTTCTCCTTCTTATGGAGAAAGTAAGACTTCACTATGAGTGCGATCATCTCCGAAAAAAATATGTCCCCTATTTTTTCTATTACATGGAGATCCCACATTTGGTCATTTTGGGGTTAGCGGTGGGTTGTTGTACCGCTAATAAATAAACATATCTCCTATATCTTCCCCTACATATACCTAGAGAAAATTGCCTGGGATAATCTCGGGTTTTCTCCCATGTTCTTTCATTGCTTTTACTCCTAAAACTCACAAAAATGAATGGAGACCAGACAAGGAGGAGAAAGAGAGGAAGAAAAAAAGGGGTTACGCCATGGCTTTGAACAAGGCCTGGACGATGTGGTCAATGCTTTTTGTGCTCCAGCAGTTGCTCCTTTTGTTGTTGTTGTGAGTTTACCACAATGCCTTTCTTCTTCTTCTTCTTCTTCTCGTCCGAGATTCAAAGCCAGACTTGTGTGCATTATGAACGACGCTTTTTTTATGGACAGACTGCCCCTCCTAAACCATCTCTTTCCTTCGTTCCGCGCTAAACTACGTTTATCTCCAATCGGCAAAAGTGAAAGAGTACTTTCTCTCTACTTTCCCTACTGTATATAGAATGTCCCAGCATGGATTTTCTCCATTTGTTTTGATCCCAAGCATTCCAAGACAAATTGGATCCGGATTGTCTATGATCTGGACTGGTGTATTCACATTACCAGAGATGGCCAAAATACTTTAGTTTCAATTACTAATTACAAAATACAAACACACTCGCAGGTTTTAATTACAAATTATCAGTTACATTTGGCTGCTCCCCAACTATTCAATTGCAAATTACAAAATACAATTGTATTTTGAGTCGAACAGAAAATACACCAGTAGGTAATAATGTATTTAATTACGTAGTTTAATCACAATATGGAAATAATTGTATTTAAAATACGTATTTTATACATAAAATACAAATAAATGTATTTAAAATATGCATCACATGCGCTCATTTGTATTTTAGAGCACAGTCAACAAATTGCAAATTCTTTTTTGCCTTGGTGGACTTTTCAATTACAAATTACAGCAAAATACTTCCAAAAAACTCGTGTATTTAAATACAAATTACAGCAAAATACTTTCAAAAAATCTCGTGTATTTAAATACATACAAATTAAAACAAAATACTTCCAAAAAATATCGTGTATTTAAATACAAATTACAGCAAAACACTTCCAAAAAATCTCGTGTATTTAAATACAAATTACAAAATACATGTAGGAAGTATTACAAAATACAAAAATGTATTTTAAATTCCCATTTCAAATACATGTAATTTTTTAAATACGATGTATTTCGGCCATCTCTGCACATCACTAATCCCGGGGCCTTACTTAATTCTAGTCAGCCTTTTTTTCAATACTTTCTGGGGGATACTGGGGGAGACATGAGATAATTCGGCGGCCGGCATTTGAGACATATGCTTTTTGCCGCTATTCCTGAGAACGCGGAAGAGATTATAGAAGGGAATGTTACCACAGGTTATAATCACGCCTGTTTTTTTGGCCCCATCGATTTTTAACGCCCGTCTCTTGTCGTGCCACAGTCCATGTGTGTGTGCGTGTAAATAATTTATTTGAGCCACTCTACCAGATATTGAACCTCCTTCCTCCCACGATACGCATTTTGGCCACATTTAGGGCTTGAAAGAGAGATTCTGGGGTGGTGGGAATAAATAGGAGTGGATATAGTAGTAGGGCAATAAAAGATTTTTTTTTTGTTCAGACTCTTTTTTTTCCCCGTGGGTGCTGGCCCGTTCTATTGAGAAAAAGCTAAGGGGGAAGTAGTACAAGTGGGAAAGGTTGAATGTGGTGGAGGAATAGTAAAGTGAAATGAAAGAGCTTTTAGTTTTTGGAGGGGAAATTATTTTTTCGGCTTGTTTGTACCGCAGAGGTCAGTGGCTCAGTGGGTCATTACCGAAAAGTCCTACACACATACTCGCAAATCTCGGGAGGGGAAACAGAGAATATTTTTTTAGGTTTGTTTTCAACCCAAGGAAACAAATTTGGTGCAGTTTTTCATGTATCCGAAAATGCAGTAAATTTTCTTTCCCCTCATTTGTTCTATTTTACTACCACTAGGATTCGAGGAAGCCCAGTCCGAGTCCGAATGATTCCACCGGAGATTTGTCCATCTCCACCCCACCCACATTCGTGCAGCATGAGTGGAAGAAGAAATTAGCTTTGAGTGTGAAAGGGTCGGCCACAGTGTACCAAGGCGTCTTCCTCAAGCTTCGATGTCCAGGCTCTGGGAAATCCCCGGCGGCGGATCGGAGTCGCATTGTCTGGATGAAGGATCATAATTACGTACACATCCAGGCCAACAAGATCGAAGTAGTACAAAAGAGTGGGATCCTCAAAATCAGGAATGCGACTTTCAGTGACAGTGGCATCTACATTTGTTTACGTAAGTATCCTGATGCATGTGCCTGATTTCCTGATCCTGATCATGTCCCTGATATTTTTTTTACCATTTATCCTTTTTCTCTCCGGTAATTCCACCCATGAAGCGACAGCATTAAAATTACATAAGATGGTACTGACTTCCCCCAATTACAGTATCAATCATAGTATCAGCATTGGTTTAGTGTTGTGCAAATGTAATAAAACAGCACCATTTAGCTATTTGTTAAGTCAGCATTTACAGAGGTTACAACGGTTGCATCATATTTCATTGCAGCTTACTGTTTTCGAGAGAGGTGTCATATTTCCTGATTTATAAAACGGATATTCTGTAATTCTGTCCCTTCGTCTACAGTAGTAGTAGTAGTAAAGCTTTTATTGATATAGGCATAAGCCCCGTCCATATGTTTTACATTTGATGTAATAATTAAATTATATTATATTGATGATTTCACAGAAGAAATTATATTATATTGATGATTTCACAGAAGAAATTATATTATATTAATGATGTCACAGAAGAAATTACATTATATTAATGATTTCACAGAAGAAATTATATTATATTAATGATTTCACAGAAGAAATTATAAACTAACATACAGAAATACTTTTCCTTTTGACAAATCCTTTCATTAACTGCAGTATACGATATTCCCAATTTCATTCTTCGCGTCGTCAACAGAATGTTTGGGATTCATTGTTATATATCATACCTACGTGCCTGATTTACATACCTATATACACTATACACACGTAGTATTAATAGAGATGTCACAATGCCGATTCCTGGAGGGAAAATGTGGGAACAAAAATGGAAATTTTGGAAACATTGCCATGCATTTGGGAAATCTTTTGGGGAAGCTAAGGTTTTTTTTTTTGGTAGATAAAATTGATTCCTGATGGCCTATCGAAAATGGAATATCGTGTACTGGGGGGGTTCCCTGTATAGATATTTTTTGTAGTTTGATACATTCGTACACGTGTATTCCCATGTAACGTTCATACAGGAATATCCTGGAAAATACCCTCTTATCCCTGGCCCATCTCGGCACCGACTCTCCGAAATGACACTCTAAAAGGGAAGTGAGAGAGGGAGAGAGAGAGAGAGAGAGAGAGAGGATTTGTATGAACTGTTTATTATTCCTGACATCTCTCCCCCTCCGCCCCCACTCCTGATTAGCTCCCTGAGTAAACATCCATTTCTTTGGTGGGGAGACAAAAGGGAACACTTTGGGGGTAGCAAATTGTCACGGGGTACACCCGAGCCATAACTCCGGTGTAATAATGCCAGGCCTTGTATAATGTATCCCTTTTTGTTCCCGCACATCACACTTGTCATTAACATGCGTCCGAGCGCGGGGAAATAATGCTGAATCCGTCCGTTCCAAAGGATCTTCCTGTATAGTTGCCCATGAAATGAATACTGTGTATATACATATATACATACATATATGCATACTTAGCTTGTACATTTGAACAATGTATTAATACACATAGAGAGACATGTCAGGATCCCTCTGTGGGAACAATAGACTCCCCACCCTCGACTCCCTTTTGAAGGCTCCCGTTCTACTTGTGTCAAAAATGATCATGTATATATATTAGTAATTTAATTGCTCATTTATGCTCTATACGCCTATCCTATAGGATATTGTCCCAGTGTTCACCTCAACCACGGCATAAATGGGGTTAATTATGGATAAAATGCTCATGACACTAACATCTTTTGAGACAAGGGATTTATTGCCTGAAAATACACAGTGTGTACATACTAACATTTGCATTTGTATAATCATGGGAACCACATGGGGGTAATTTTGGAGCAAAACTACGGCTATATTAATTTTAATGTATTTTTTGTCCTTTCAGGGAATGATAAACCTATTTCCAATATTACTCTGTACGTTCAGCCCTTCATGCGTAAGTTTCTTCTCTTTAATCGGTTGGGTATCCAAATGTTCTTTAAATCGAATGATTTCTGTAAGATGCGAGAATTAAGAAATGATATAAGGGAAATGTTCGGGTGTTTACTAACAAAAGCAGAACCCATCGAGATGGGCGGGAGTGGAGGGAGACGGACTCATCCGAATCGACAGCATAATTCCGATAAATCCACCCGACATCGGACGGGACCGAGTGGACGGCCGCGCTCGGATCAAGGAGAAACGACACTTTATGGAGACCAGCAGGTTTGTGGGATTATTTTCTATTTTCCTAATTTTAATGTTTTTAACAATTATCGTCAACTACAAAAATTGAGGGAATATCCGTGATTCCTGTCAATTTAAAAAATAATAATTTAGAATTGAAAAAAATGAAACTAATACAGTTCAAAAATAAGCCATTCTTCTTGTATTTGTTTGTGTCTTGAATTGCTGCTCTCCATAAAAATATGACAATCGGAATTTCCAACTTGGTTCCAATCCAAAATTAACACTTGCTGCGCCGTGTCACGTTCCTTTCTCTTTTTTGTCTCTCTCGGGGTTGAAATGGTGTGAATTCTTTAACACACACAAAAATATATGTATGTACCCACAAAATAGCCCGGAGTGTCTGTTCCCATGTCAGATGGTTTAGAGCCGACAATAATAACTCAGAATCCTAAAACGTATATCGGTGCTTCTTCCGCTTGTGGCCGGATTCGGCCGGAGCTCTTTGAACTAGTCTTCGTTGATTTACCTAATCTCATCTGGGTAAGCTGCATGGAGAGATCTCTCTCATAATACAGCACAGCACCAAAGGCATGCATAGCTCCAGCATGTGTGGAAAAGGGCACTCTTTTAAGCACTTGGACGCTTAGACGTTGTGTGTAGTATAGCCCCAGGGAATTTTATTTGATAGAGACACATTTCAACCATTTGTATATGTATATAGGTATACAGGCTTTTGTTTTCCAAATTCGATCGAATGATATTATCTTTTAATAGTTTGTGTGTCGTGTGTAGAGGATTATGAGCGAGTGTGTGAAAACACCTTTTGAGGAGTGAGGACTTTCCCACTTTCACCGCCGCCCCCTCTACTCCTGTTCGTGACGCGCGGTTGTTTCATGGCCAAAAGAAATTAGTAGTAGCCCCAGGGCATTAAACCTTTGTGCAATTAATGAAAAGATTTCAACAATCGCTCACACTTTCTCTCTCGCAACCCTTTTTTTTACTTTCTCTTCATCTCATTTCTTCTCACTTTCTCTCTTTGTTACGATTTTGAATTTCTTCTCACTTTCTCTCTTTGTTACGATTTTGAATTTCTTCTCACTTTCTCTCTTCGTCTTGTTTTTGAATTTCTTCTCACTTTCTCTCTTCGTCACGTTTTTGAATTTCTTCTCCCTTTTTCTGTTAGTTTTCTATACTTTTTGAATTTCTTCTCCCTTTTTCTGTTAATTTTCTGTACTTTTTTAATTTCTTCTCCCTTTTTCTGTTAGTTTTCTATACTTTTTTAATTTCTTCTCACTTTTTCTGTTAATTTTTTATACTTTTTTAATTTGTTTTCACTTTTTCTGTTAATTTACTGTACTTTTTCTCAATTTCTCACTGTTACTTTTTTTTTAATTTTCTCTTTGTTGCCTTCTCTAATTTTCTTCCGCTTTCTACTCGCTGTCACTTTACTATTGCTGTAACTTTCACGATCTATTGCTTTCTACTTTTCTTTTGGTTTGTCTCCTTTCCTAATTCCCTTTCTCTTTCTACTACTTTCCCCCTCTATCTCAATTTCTTTGATCTCTCTTCTATCTCTCTCTGCCCTGTTCCGTTCCTAGTCAATGCTGCACCACAAAATCCCGGAGCATCCTGTGTAGCACATCCCTTGTATCAGCCACTAATCATGTGTCGATTTTAATAGCGTCTCTCTCACTTTCTCTTGTTCCGTGGATCACCAGAGATTCGTCATGTATTTTAGGATGCAGCAGGAACTTTATTACGGGAATTTTAAAAACAAATTATTTGATCTACGAGGGTGCAGGAGATGATTTCAGGGGCTATCTTTATAATGCTATTTTCGTACTATTCAGTCATTGTCGGCTTGGTATGATTCAATTGGTTCATTCTTATCATACGACATTCTTGCCTGTGTTTACTCCTTTACAAACTTTTTTACTCGTTTGTTTACTTTTTTTATATACAAAGTAGAATTTTTAGCATTTTAGTGTGTCAGGTCAAGTTTTTATGAGCACATTGACATGTAGATTTTGTTGATTAGACTAGGATATTTAGTATTTGTATTCTGCACGGAATTTCTTTGGTAGACACCGATTTTTTTTAACGGGGACATTAAGATTTCCCAGGTTATATTTGCATGAATGCATGTGAAAAACCACATTGTTGTAGTTATCGGCTGTAACATGTGTATATAGTACCGATTCCAAGGGAATTTTTATTTCCAAAGGCTTGAGAATGTTGAAAGCAAATGAGAATGTTCACTCCTAGCATTTATTTGATGACTGTCATCGTTAATACAGATGGGGTGGCCCCTGGGAAAGCTCGTTGATTTCAGGGGTTCAACGGAGACTTTGGATGTACTAACTGAGGCTGGGAATGGTCTGGACTTGAACAGTCTCCCCATCGACTTGTATGAAACGACGGACTCCCACCCCCGCTGGAATTACGTGGAGGAAGAGGAGGAGGATGAAGGCCTCCAAGGAGGAATTGGGGACTGCGTGAGCAACAATCCCGACGGACTTGCTTTTCCCCAGGACTGGGAACTCCTCAAAATCTCATCTCATCCTCCTTCAAGTCTTCAAACAAGTAATCGTCAAAGAAAGCGAACATGTGCCAATACTAAAGATGCCAATAGGGAGGAGAACAAGACGGAATGGAAAGTTGGCAGCTGGGGCAATTGCTCAGAATCCCGATGCTTTACTTGGAACACGTGTACGTTTTGTGTTGTTGTTTTTTTACAGTGAAAAAAATGCCTTCCAAGGACAGATTAGTATAACTTTCTCCATTGCCGCAGCTTTATGTATTTTCTCATTTGTTCATTGTTCGAATGTCTATACTACAGCAATGCAACGACGGGATGTGATGTGCTCCTTTCAAAATGCTACCGTCACTTTGGGCTCCCATTGCAACCACACACGACGACCTGAAGATGAGCAGGAGTGCTTCAACCCCACCTGTCAAGGTGTATGGCGAACAGAGCCCTGGAGCCCCGTAAGCCCTCGTATTAATTCATTAGGATAAAGGCGCAATGTCATCAGAATTCAGGACAGTCTGCTGAATCTGGGAAGTGTTCTCCAGTGACAATTTTATCCTGGAGATTATGAATTCACAAGGGGGAACACAAGGGAGACTTTTCCTGGGAAGAATCAAGTCAGTTCTTTAATTGAGGGAATTTTATTATGACAAAGCCTATCAGATTAGAAAGATGGTATAGATATGGAATATAAACAGGTAAAAATAGGTTAAAAAAATTAGGAAAAAAGACTTACTAATTTTTTTTGTCTACGCATGGAATGCAGACAGATCAAAATACGTTGAAAAAATTAAGGAAAAAATACTTATTAATTTTTTTTGTCTATATACATAGGTATGGAATATGAACAGATAAAAATATGTTCAAAAATTTAGGTAAAAAAGACTTATTAATTTTTTTTTGTCTAGGTATGTAATATAGACAGATCAAAATACGTTGAAAAATTTAAGGAAAAAACACTTACTAATTTTTTTTTTGTCTATATATGTAGGTATGGAATATGAACAGATCAAAATATGTTCAATAATTTAAGGAAAAAAGACTTAATAATTAATTTTTTCGTCTATATAGATACGGAAAATAGACAGGTAAAAATGCGTTAAAAAATGTAAGGAAAAAAGACTTATTAATTAATTAATTTTTTCTCTAACAGTGTAAATCTCGGTGTGGATCCGTGGGAATCAAAGTGAGGATTCTGAAATGTGTTTGGTACGGGAGTTTACAGCCAGCAGGGAATGCCTGTCGCTCGTTGCCCCGTCCAATCGTGAACAAGTCATGTCGGGGTCCGACGTGCTTAAAAAGTAAAGATTATCATCGTTCCCCTTCATCTCCTCCTTCTTCATCTTCTTCTAAAGTACCAAGTAGATGGAATTGGGCATTTAGGAATTTCCGTAGTAGTCCACACAAACATAATCAGTACTATCATTTTCCTAGAAGAAATCGCCACCACAGAAATTCACCGCCATAAAAAACCACCTTTTTTTCTGTATAATATACATGAGTCTTGTCTTCTGTTCATGTTACGTGTAAATACCTTCTGATTACTGAGCCGATGTACTATAGACGTATTTGTTTGTACACAATTAGTCCATTTAGATGGTAGAGGACATGAATTTGGGGGGGGGGGAATGTGTCAACCTATACACAATTTGTTATGACTGTACTAATATCGTATTGTATACCGTAGGTGTACGTACATGTGTGTGCATTTGTATATGTATAAGCATTACCAACGTTCAAAGAAGATAGTTGGGAATTTAGCTCCATAATTAATATGATGATGAAATACGTAAGTATACATGTAATTCTTGTAACAATAACAGCTCTCCTTTCTACCAAATCCCAATATTATTACAAATTGGGGTGAAAATAATGTATTTCCTTGCTATTTGTGTGTCTGCATAAGTTTATGTATTAATTATTCGTGTTTTCTTCTTAATAGGATTTCGTTTACGAATATTTGGTACAAACTTCATATGCAGCGTTATACTGACATTGACCTAAAATTATTACACATTTTAAATGTTTGTTAAAAATCTCTTTGATGTTAACGTTTCCATTATTACCTTATGTGTTTTTCCATCCATTTGCATCCTCATCCTCCTCATTTTCCCTGTATTTTATGTCCACAGTTATTATGGAGTTCTTGCCAAATTAAAAATAAATGGAGATTCACAATTCGTGGTGGTTACGAAATGTCTTAATGGTGCGTCAATTGTTATGTAGTGGCTGACTAAATCCTAACAATGATCGTTTTGGCTTCTAATTCTACGTAAAATACAAAAAAAAAAATTAATTCAACGAGGGAAAATTCCCAGACTAAAATTACTCCAAGAGAAAAATTGTATTCTGTGTATTTGTAATTGTATTTTTTTATTCTATGTTATACTATATATACCATATGGGATTTTTGTTACAGAGGACGATTGCAAGGACCGGAATCATCATTGTCCCGCAATACGTTATTTTAACCTGTGTCACCACACAATGTATCAGTTCCAATGCTGTCATTCCTGTCGATATAGTCCTAGTGAGCATGGACATCCAGGGAGGAGGTCTAGATTTAAGAAAAAGAATCCCACCTGGACCTAACCCGACAAATGTTTTCTGCTTAAGAAATAATTGTTGAAGGTGAAATAGGGAATTTGGCATTAATGTAGATATATGTATATAACTTCAAAAGTATTCATCTTTATCACGTGTATGGTTTTTATACAGTCAATTAAGACTTCAGGGTTAAATCTTCATTTTAAAGCCGTTTTGTTATTTTGGGAAACTTTCTAGGAATTTTTGAGTTATTTTAGTCCCAAAAAAGAAGCGAATTCTTTTATTTAATTCGTTTGTTGTCTTCTTCTTACTGAATTGAAGAATGCAACTGTGTCTTGCTACTATTTATTGTTAATCGCGCTAAGTTTCAATGTTAGTAATTTATTTTTGGGGCTGGAAAAGCCCTTGAAAACTAGATTATTTATCTACGTTATACAAACTCATTTACGACTAAATGGTTAATGTATTTCATTCGTAATTAGCAGTAAAAAATATTGTAAAGGAAATTGGAATGTAAACGAAGGAAATGTCAAAGAGAAAAGGAAGCGTTGTTTCACAAAGGGTTTCTAATATACTTACGCAGTAACAATTAAGTATTTGTATACCAAAACCAACCACGTTCGTGTGTGTCCACAACCAAAATAAGACTATTCAGATGTTTAGCATTTGTAAACTGACGTCAGTTATAAGAGAGAAGAATTTTAGTAGAAAATATTATTATAAAAAAAATAATAATAAAGTTGAAAAAAATGTTTTTTAAAGTAAATAGCATATATATGTGTATGTACTCCCTACATGTCATTAATGTCTAAGCATAGTTTATAGGGATGCTAATAATACCGTTGATACTGTTGCCCCTTGGATGGATTTTAAAATGTGGTTGTAATTGAAACCATTGATGAAAAGAAAAATGTATAGACATTGTAAAAAAAATAGTGATATGGAAATACGTCGGTTACTACCATAATTAAGCTTCAATGTCAACTAATTGTAGTGCTATAGAGACCCTATTATTACTCCCAGGTGGTCAAAAAATGTATGAATGATAGTATTTATGTACCAGATATTTCTCCAACACATTACTATTCCTATAAATATGGTCTATTATTTTGTGAAGGGTATCTAAAATATCAGGCAAGATTTGCTAGATCAATATCATTGATCTGTAGCGAATGCAAATGAAGAAAAATTGAAAATCAATAAAACAAATAAAAAAAAACATTCTCTGTATAATAGTAGTAGGCAAATATTGAAGCAGGAATTGATGCTAAAACCGGAAGAATGTGACAATTTCCCAAATTATGTATCTACAATGTGTGTTTGAAATGCGGAAAAAATATTCCAATGTTTTGTAATGTATATACATATAGGAACACAAGCGAATTGCCATTGAGGAATTCGTTGTTGTTCCACAACTTGTATTTATATTTAAATTGTATTATTATACGTTATTTTATACTGTAATCGAACAAATGATGTGCCGATGATTAATTTCTTCATTGCTTTCAACATTCCTTCATTGTAAATTATTAAAATGTAAATAAATAAAATATTTTATGAAAGGGTATACATTCATGGACGATATAATTATAATGTATAAAATTTAAATCATAAGCATTTATCCCAAAAGTACCAGGTACTGGTGTACGATGCCAGAAGCCTATGCTCTCACATTTCACTTAACCTACATACATACATATATATATATATATATATATATATGTATCCTTCATCTTTACAAAGAGAAAACTGAAAATGCTATTGTAATCAAGTGTATAAGTGTATAACAAGTTAGTATTAAGCACGAAAAGGGAATGAATTAGGAAAACATTGAATTTTTCCCTTCCCTTAATTTTCTTAATGCGCTTACGGTTAAGTTATATCCGAATGTCTGTTTAATAATTATAATAAAAGTGACTGTAAAAGAATAAAAATTTAAACCAAATATTAAATATGCCATCAAATTTTTCTTTATGAAAATGTATAAACGAGCAGTACTACTAGCATTTTATTATTGCAACTCACCTTTTTCTCATCTTCGAGGTGATGATCAATTTCGTAAAATATGTGCATGGCTATTACTGTCATTGCAAAACGCAGATGCATGCAGGCGAAAAATCACACGTTTCTTCCAGCGAACCTGGCAGAAGAAACTGCTATGATAAGCTGGACTTGCCCCGCGGATTAAGGCAACTCCTTGTAGAACTAGCTGGGCTTCTCTCCCTTCGAATTGCCTTTCGTGTGGATATATTATGAGCACATTAAGGAACAAATATGTTGTCATAAATCTGAAGCATAAGGTTTACTGTACATACTGATAACTGGCTGATTGCACATGTGCCTTTAAATGCATCGCTTATTAGTTACCAACTTTAACAACTGGACAAATTATTATCAATATGACTAAAAAAAACTGGATTCTCTCAAACATTTTTCTGTGTTTATTAACTTTTCAGTTGTAGTAGTAGTTTACAGTAGTAAGTCAGTGTCTTGAAAAACATGATTTTTTTGTTTAAAATTTTTATAATAATAATAATTCACAGACTTGGACTCTTCTCCCTTTCCACAGTAAATTACCCCCTATATTTTTAAGTATGACATAATAATAATAATCAGCCATTCTGATGTACAGCAAAAGGAGAACGCTTACTTTTTTAAAAATGTACAGTGTACAGTATTCTATATTATTCGTTTCCCATACATATTAAATTTGCTTTGTATCATCGACGTTGCTGAACAAGTTCCACACATAATCAATAGTTCAATAACTGACAATAATAATAACATCCATATCGATAATGAATTCAACTACTGCTAGTAATTACATTATGTATGAAAATGAAACATTAGCAATGATTTCTGGCTTTAAATAATGTAGTACTACGAGTATGTAGTAGTAAAACCGTAGCAGTAACTATATGTCACATTACCAACGTCTTGTCATTATTAATACGTATAAATAGAATAGCATTCTTCACTATTTAATTAAGAGCTGATGCCAGGAATAATAATAATATTCTTGTTTATATGCAAATTATTTACAATAAAGTCAAAGGGAAAAACAAAATCGCCGTTGTCTTCAAAACTCCTAAATCCTTACTCTTCATAAGTTTTTTCTTACTAATCAAAAGTTGCAGTATGTATGTAGTAGCAGCGTACGCTGTATTCATATTTTTTAATTACAGTTTTTGTGTGGATAACTACGTGTACGTATTATTATTAGTTGTATTGTATTGGAACCCCTAAAGCATCAAGGTTTATAATAATTACATACCGTAGTCAAAGTTAAATTACCGTAATTAATAAAATTAATTACTAGTTAATTTAAATAGTTTACGTAGAACGTCATTATCAGCTTCAGTTTGAACATCTCGTAATATATGTTAACATTGGGCACGCATGTAACAAAAACTTAACGCGCCCCTAAATCCTTTACGTTTGTCTGCTTAAATGGCGTTGTATTAATATTTTACGTTAAATAGATATTTGAAAAGCTACTTGTTTCACGACTTGGTTTAGTTTCTTCAAAGAATTCGTTTCCCACAATTACTTAAATTAGGTTTTATTCCTATAAAATCATTACGATGATAAACAATATTATTATTATTTTCAACATTTAGTGAGGATCCAAGCTTTTAAAATGTGAAAACATGTTATATTACAAGAATCTGTATAACCTTAGCTTTGCATAGTTTGTAGATCGACGCTGTACATACACTTTTACGCCTACTACCTTACCTTCACTTCTGAATAATTATCGTACGTGGGTTTTGTATCATATATCTTTATTATGAATGTAATTTTACGTAGGTGTGTGTGTGTGTTACTTTAGTTCTAGTGTCTTTCAGGACTACCCTAGTCATAATCTAGGCAGCACAAGTACGTACATATTTACCCTAAGACTCGCTGATATAAAACAGTTATTTACGTTAGTATACTACAAGGCAAAGATTTTCCATGTTTTTTACATAAGACTTTTACATTAATCAGATTATGTCTCTAACGTTTACCATATGTACTACGTCATATTTTAACCGAACGGTCCGTGGTACTTCTCCACCGCACATACTTATGTCAACTACTTGCACATGTACACGCACGTATACGCTTTTTCTACCCCAAAGTAAGAATATATAATAATAATTGATTCAGAAATGGATTGCAGTTGTTGATCATGTTGTTACTCTACTATCATTTACACCAAGTTAATTATAATTGTAATAATAATGAAATGAGTTTAGAATCAAAACTAATACACAAATATTATTCACACAAATACACCATCTTTGTTTTTACTAAAAGTTCTTCGCTCATATTCTTTTTCCATCATACCTATAAAGTATGTAATGTATTTCATTTTCCTCGATTATTTCTTCCCTAATCAGTTTTTTAGTGCTTGACCAGCCGCTTGATTAAAGTAACAGTCGCAAGTGGTTTTATATAGTAACAATAATAATATAATAGTATAATAGCAGTAGTAAAAGATGTCCTCTCTTCTCTATATCTTCAGTTTTTTTTGAAAAGCTTTTTGTTTTCTCAAATCTTGAATAATAATAGGTATATTGATTTTTTCTTGTTATGTTGTAGTTGGGTTGTATGATGCTTGTTTGCTTCTAAACATTTACTATTGTTTCTCATTTTTACAAACACAAGTATGTTGTCCTCACACGACAAGGCTTTTTTACATACGACGATATGGATGATAACCTGAAGCTTGTCCAGGAGCGGAATAGCTTCCCCCTCGTTGCGGTCCTGGACCACCATAACTTCCAGCCGCGGTAGCATCCGCCGTTCCATAACCAGAAGCTGCTCCCGTACCTATATCAAATATCATAAAACCACCAATCCGGTTAGTGTATTAGTCACCTTAAAAATATTTGATAATTTACATCTATTGCTACAGACTATGAATATTGTAACTGACTAGAATAAAATCATTAAAAATAATAATGTAACACATTATTTATTATTGCTATTGTCACTACTATTTTACAGCCTAAAATAAATGCGATAGAATAATATATCCGTAAATTATTAATTATTTAGAGTAATTAATAACAACGAAACAAAGAGTAATAATCGACAAAAAGAAGCCACAGCATTACTCCAAATCCAAAATAAAAAAGTACTGAATTTAAAAACGAGAAGGGATTTTATCAAAACAATGTTAATGCCCACTTTTTAAGTGTTTTTTAAACCAACTGCAATCCAAACTGGTCATCAATTATTATCAATTATTGATGGTACCAAAAGCAACATTAATAATTAATAATAATTACTCGAACTCTTGCGTAACAAAACGAAATCACTTCTTGTTTGTGCGTAGTAAGATTTAGGAAAAGGATAGAGTATAGGAACAAGAAGAAACCAAAAACCAATACAAATTAATTGGATTTTATCGTACTCGCGTAGAAACTCAATCACACCAAATTCATTTTATACCACTTGTGCGGCAATAGTAAGACAAATAGTAATAATAATAATAAATTTAGTTTCATCTACATTTCTTGTCATAGTTTACTTACTATTGATGCGTGTGACAACACGTGCTAGAACTGTTTAATTAAATCAAGTCCACTACACTTTATATTGAGAAATCAAGTTATCAATAGTTTGTTTGCGTAAAAATCATGTACGATACGAATTGTGCATAGCAAGCCTCTAGGCGTTCAATTTATTTTTACCTTAGCTATTACTCCAGCTAAAGCAACAGTCCGTGCACAACAACGACAAGTATCAATGTTACGATATGTTTTTTGTCCTCTTTCAACAAGAATGTGCATGTACCTAGCTTTTCATGTATTACAACGACTACTCGAACACATAGTCCGAAGAATTTCTTTTCCAGTCCAAACAATGATCCCGAGCACAAAAATAAATGCTCTACACCTGTGCCACAAACTTAGTAACCCACAACGGTCTGCTGAAATTGGTAATTCGCATATCTTGCACAACTGCTACGTTGAAATTACGCTTTACAAGGGGCACCTTGCTAAATTCGGCAACCATCTATAAATTTACAGCATCTATAATAGAAACTTCTAGTGATTGCAATCCTAGCGGAAACGCTACTTCACCAAATTCAGTCAAGAAATTACTTAAATGCAAACATTGAACAACGCCTCCAATTCGTGCTCGTTCACAGTTGTTAACTGTTAAAATAGTTTTAAAATTGCGCTAAGTTTCGCACATAGTTCCTCAGAACTCACGATTTGGTTATTACAATGCGTCATTATGTTGTGCTCATGTAAACGAATCACCAACTCTGCAATAACGCCACTAAATCATTGTGACGCCGAATGCAAACAAGCAAAAGCAAAAAATATATCTTCGGACCATGGCCCACAGAAGGGCGGTCTTGCATGTCGCGTATGAGCAAAATAATCTATTTAATTTAAACCAATGCAATCAATTTATAAAAGTGTTACAGTAGTCACTTGTTAGAAACAAGCAAGCTGATTCATAAAACAATAAATTATTTTAATGATAAGCTGTAACTCGATCCTGTAATTTAAATAGATGAAAGAGTATTGCAAATATGCAAATTACTTATACGCTATCGTAGTGATGTGATTACGGTTATCATTAATGACCGGTGTAAGTAATACCCAGAAGTTCTAGAAATACAATTACAAAGTAATAGTTTTACAGTGACCTGTGGTAATGATTGTATTTTTATTGTATACTTTTGTCATTTGATCGGTTTCAGTAAGTAAGTGTTTAGAGAAAACCCTATCAGAGCGCATTAGAGGTTTGTTCTCGAACTTTCCCAGTGTACTCCCCTTCTCTTATTGCATGTACTATACTAAAAACCTTCCCCATAACCTTAAATCTGAACTAACTCCAGACTAACCTAGTAAATGAATTTTACTTAACTTAAAAATACTTATAACCATATACAATAATATTAAACACTTAACAATTAAATTATATGTAGCTACTATTTGTAAGCTACTTAATCATAGTTTCTTGACATAGCCGAGACTGCTAAACAATCAGTTTAGGGGCCCTCTTTTTTCGCAACACTTGATGTAAAGAATCCCAACTCCAATGGATTGCGTGCATTTTTGCAATTCATTCTCTGACCTAGAGGCACAAGTATTTTGGGGAGGGGCCAATCAGATTATTTAGCGCTCCGCCGTGAGTTATTTAATTTATTATTATTATTACTTTTGCTACAGTTTTCACTGAAATGCTGTGAACCAACTCCACGCATGCATTCACTCCAGTAAGCAAAAATCTAACAGTACACCGTGTGCAGATTGCACAGCTGATAAAAATGTACACCCACCAAAAATAGCAGCAAAATCACACGCACAAAATAGTCGCCAGCCAAGTACAACCTCGAGCAGAATGGAAATCCAACCAAATCAAGCCACCACCATCAGCAAAACACAGCTTTTAAAACCAAAGTAAACCACATCTTCCATGCAAAATACAAACTCAACTCAACAACAAACTGTACGGCAAGGAACACAATCACTATTTACAACGTCAAAAGATCAGCAATTATGTACTACAACAGCAAAAGAAACAAACGCCAACTACCGGAAATGATGCCACTACACCGTCATTATCTAAATTAGTACGAAACACGCGTAAGAAACAAAATACTTGGTAATTCATAATGTATATGTGTAGTATAAAATAATAGGAATATCCTGAAAAAAATTACAGCACAAAGGCTCCGAGAATGAATCGCCCAGATGAGAGAGAAAACACCAAGGGATTATTTTTGATTTTTGTCACAGGAGGAGCACGAAGATATTGATAGGAGTAGGTAAGTTTTTGGAGGGAGAAAATAAAAGACTTGCTACTTCCCCAAAATAATAGAAACCCTTAAAAACAATGGAACGGTAACACGTGTTTTGCAACAAAAATAAACACATTGAACAAATAAGTTTACTTGTAAAAGACAGCAGTTGTCATAAAAAAACTAAAAAACAAAAAAAAAGTTTAGTCATTCATATCTAAATGTTTTTTTTACAACCACAACACCAACAAAAACAACAGTGCAATGAATAAAATAACATGTAAACAAGTAGCGAACAGCTATAGTGCACCTTTGCAAAGATAAACAACAGCTTGCTGTAAGTATGCAATAATTTGGAGTAGTACAGTAACAAATAGTAATGACATGAAAAAGAAGCCCGGTAGTGAGTTTCATTTTTCTGTCTACTTTTTTTGAGGCAAAATGACACAATTTGTAAAAAAAAAAAAAAAAAAAATTACTCCAAACATTAGGCGAAATTTAAAGAGACAATCTCAGAACTTCGAGATAAAAACACAAGTACTGTTTTAACTGCTACGTCGAAATTGACTTTATTACTGAAATGAATGGCAAGTCTGGAAGAACTGTGGAAGAAAGGGGTAGGAAAAAAGGAATCATTGTAATGACGATCGTGTCGAAGACTGATGACAAGGAAAGAATGAGGAGAGGCAATGGAGGATAAGGAGGAGGAACGAGTAAGTTCATGGAGGTATGGATTGTGATGTGAGACTTAGAGTCTGACCGTAAGCACGAGATGGTCCATAGGCACCCGTAGCCGTATCTTGAGGTTGTTGGGTGTACCCCGAAGAGCCATATTGTGGCTGGGGTGTAGAGTAAGGATAATTAGAAGCAGGAGGCTTTTGAGGTGCAGGAGCACCCGTTGCACCTGGGCCAGCTGTTGGCGTCGTCCCTTGACGCCCATACATGTCAGTTGCCCCTTGGGGTGTAGTTCCACCTCCTCCTTGACCGCTACCCCCATTTTGACCCATTGTGTAGTTCCAATTAGCGCCATAACTATTCTGCGGAGTTGTACCTGTGTAGCAGCACCCATCATTTCCATTGCTTACTTATTTCACTTACTTTCTTTGTTTTTGTTTTGCAATGCCCAAAAGGAAGAAAATGCTTTTTTGTGTGCAAATTCTTTCTCTCCAGTGAATACAACATGGTTCAAACCCACGAAAACGGAGGGAAATGGTTTTTTTTGCTTTCCGCTGTATATAAGATGACGAAGAGCAATTGCAGAGCAACAAATTACTTTGTAAACAATGTATACATCAGTAAGAATACCAAATATGAAAATCATATGCAAATACATCAACGTCATCACCTGGTTATCAGAAAAATGCGTTAATAGCAAACAAATGGATGCTTAAAAATCACATGAAACATTCAATTGTCACTCAGTTGACCTCCTTGTCGTGTCCTGTGCCCTTCACAAAATGTTAAGCAGTCACTCTTTAAGTGTTGCCATGAAATTGCATTCAACTGAAACTATAACAAAATAAAATGCAACCAATGCTACGACTTACGCAACATTAGTATGTTTGCTTTCACTACCATTATGGACAAAATGCGACTGTGACGCTGACCAATGCAAACAAACTGTTTGGATCCGCATATTTTCGGAATACATGTCATGAGTCATGATAGCAACGGTTCAAATTACTGAAAATACCTTACGAATTTAAAACCATTTGTCTTTACCTCATCTCAATTTTTACGCATACACTTATAAACCCGATCTATACTTACAATTAAGGAGAGATCTTAAAACTAATAACTAGGGTAGAAACTGGTATGGACAAAACATATTCTTCCGTTTCCAAAAATATGCAACTCTAGGCAGACCAGGCAGTTAAGTTTCAAGAAACTTAAGTCAATGCTGTGCAATGATGACCTCGTTGCAATAATTTATATAAATATCTAGAAGGGAACGGAAGCATAGATTTGGTTCAGCTTCAGATACTAATTACATCAACTAAAAACTTAGGTATCTAACACCTGCAGTAACCAAGAATAATTACTCAGCAAACACACAGCATGCAAGGGAAAGATTTCTTAACGAAAATGCATCTTACTTCTTCATATACGTGAGTACTAACTAATTAACTCGTAACGAAAATATACTGTTAATTAGGTAAATATGAAGATTCCTCTTGTGCGCTCAGCAAAGATTATTTTTAAAATCCCCTACGACTTACTTACGAATGTACCTTTAATCTTTATTTGTTACCCTTTCGAGATAACACCGACAATGGTTACTCAGAACGACAACCAGTACTTTCATAGCAATGTCTGTCTACGGAAATTCTGTCTGTCTACGGTAATCAGTACGTATATACTGTTTAGATTGGATAATAAAGCAATTACAAAATAACGTGAGGGTACTGTGTACAAGCACACAAATGACTCCCTTCATACATACTATGATCTGAAAGGGTATCTTCTACTCTTACTTCTACGGAATATTGATCAATTAACTAATACATAATGCTACAGGTACTACCACTACAAAATCAAGGTCGTCCATTACAAAAACGTTCAAGTTTAGTCACGCATGTAATCTCCCCACATCCTCCAAAAATAGGAAACAGTTTTTGGGTCTGAAAGTAAACGCACATCGTCAGACATCAAAATGCGACTGTACATCAGGATCGCACACCGTTGCGTTTCATTACTGTTAGTCAATTGAATGAATACTGACATCGTATTAGTCAAAACCAGGTTTAAAGGTTCCATACTAGTCACAGTAAGAATTCTCGTGTGCACAAAGACATTCGACAATAGCCGAATTTGAAACGCAATTCAATTTTAGCAAGTTAGAAATCGGTGTCGTAACAGGATACTAGTACAAGCATTTTGTAGAAAATGACAAAGTGTAATTGATTTATTTATTTCGATTACGTTCATGGTGTCTGTCAATTTCATGATTGTCATATTATGTTCAAAACACCTGATCCCTCCACGACTATTAAAATGTTTATACTGGGCTTTTTTCAACAAGCCTGAGTTGTGGTTCAAAAAAGTATACTTCAATATTATTAGACTTATTGAGAATCTGATCCTTTTCCTACATCCTTGCTGTGCGTCTCCTAAGATTTAAAATTTCCGCATTATATTATAAAAATCGGTTATGTAGCTCAAATATCCCCGTTATCATATCAATTTCCATTATAGTAAGCACGAACCATTTTTTTCGAAGCTAACATTAACTTGAATTTAATTTATTTTCTTCAAGATAAACTTAATGTAAGTGGGCAACTTTAAACTATAATTAGGCTTACTACTTAATTAATACTTATAAGACTCAAAAATGCATGACTTTGTTTACTACTCAATTGAATCAGTAAATGTGTAGGTCATAAATAAAGAATTTTGCATCAAATAACAACAATTTTCAAGTCCGAACGAAACACTCCCAAAAACTGGGATACTAAGCCTTTTAATGATCATCAACTGTTCGTTTGTATTTGGATTTTCCCATATAATTTATAATAAGGCATTTCTTTCAAATCGTTACTACTAATATCATCGCAATTATAATCATAAAATATATGCATTAAATGCGGGTATATTATCGTCAGTGATTATTTCAGTATAAAAGTCTTCGTTATAAATACAATGGTCGATAATAAACGATATCTTAATTTTTGGATACAAAAGGAACAGCTTTGTATTATAGTAATTGTTATAACTTCTACCGACGAATTTAAGTCTCCAGCTATATTAGCCACATTGTTTATCATAAATGTAATCTACTGTTCTTGTATAGTTCAGTTAGTGTCTCATATATTTTACTTATTATTGTAACTAAATACACATCAATCTTCTGCAGTGATAAATCAGGGATCAAATGTTTTGACATAAAATCATCAATCATTATCATATTTTTTATTACGTCTTTGTCTCTCTTTAACGTCTCTCTCAAATATGTAAATCATTTGGACTTTTTATACTAAAAATTAACTATATTTACATAACATGCATCATATCATGTTTCTTATAAATGCATTAAAACGTATATACAGTTCCATTTTACTTCATTGCCGGTAACTTAAACTTCATCATTTCGTCAAGTTTTTTTCCTCCAATTGAAGAATTAAAAAATTTTGCATGCAAAAATATTTTGCTACCAACAATAACTTAAAAAATGTCTACTTGTAAAACGAATAAAATCAAAATTTTGAATTTTTAGAAGCCAGCACCAAAAGGCCAAGTCAGTGCAAAATTTTCCGACGGATGTGCCCGTAGGCAATCCAAGCGATATTATCATTTATCCTGTGAAAACAAAGATCAGCTAGAGCGTCAAATTCCGTCAGCTATAAATCCTTTAAAGTTTGTTCAGTTTTCTATGCGATCGAGTTGCAGTGTTCGTAACATATTTTAAATGGTAATGTTATAATGCTCAACTGCAGTAAACAGTTTGTGTTGAACTCGTCTTGCCTTGCCTGATTGATCTAATAACCCAGCAACCTGAAACTTAATGTATGCTGGAGGCCATGAGCAAGACAAATTCGTAGGAACAATGCACTTGTAATAATAAGCACCTCGACATTGTTAAATATTTCCCGCTTGAAAGGGAACTCTGCATAATACCAATTTGGTATAGTGAGACACGAAGCTTTTAATGGTACGTGATTCTATGCCTACTACATTACTACCTATTTAAATTATGCCTGCAAAACGGTACTAATAGCTGCAGTTACTGCAGAAAGACTGCACAAACGGATATATAATCTTTGATTTATGAAAATAACGGGAGCACGGCATAAGCGCCTGAAATTGACTCCATTCAAACAAAAAGTTATCAAGCCTGTGTCAACCATGAATTTCGAGTGATTGTACTCACAATGGCTGTACTAACCAGATGTACAAAAAAGTTACACCAGTCCTTAACAAATTGATTATTACTTGATCAGCTAAACACAACTTTAGCAGGATTGAATTAGCTGTCTCGCCATGGTTTTGATGCAGCTTAGGAAAATGGTAACAATGATTAAGTCCAACACCAAAAAAATGTTAGATTATAGGATCAACTCGACGACATGACGAAGTTTACAGAATAGAAACGCAGTAAAAATAGTGCATTCACCAAAAACGGTCTTACTCTTTCTACTTTCTCCTTTTCACTACTTAATGTCATACTGTATTCAATATAAATATGTATATTTGTTATTGCCGTGGGATATTTTTTCGTTCTTTTTTTTGAAAAGTCTGTAGTGGTAGTAGTTTTAATTTTCTAGTTGAACCTAGCAGTAGTACTTGAATTACTGTAGAGAGAAGTAGTGAACCGCTCACCATATCCGTAGCTCTGTTGCGGTGTGGTTCCGTAGCTGCCCCACTGTGGCATCTGTTGACCCTGAGAAGGAGCAGCTCCCCAACCTTGGTAACTTTGTCCACCTCCAGGATTGTAACCCTGCGGTGGATATCCACTCTGTTGTGGAGGAGTTCCCCATCCTTGGTATCCTTGCATCATTCCACCAGGAGGACCCATATGACCCATTGGATTCCCCATCTGTCCCATATGGTTTCCCATGCCGCCCTTTAGAAATTTAGTATATTTGGAAAACATGCATTTAGTCTCAATTGTTTTCCCAGTTACTGTTCTCTTCTTCACTGTAAAAAAAAATCACTCCTATGCTACACGGCCAGAACCAGGCTCGTGCCTGTAATAACGTTTCCACCCAAGGTGATGCCAACAAAACAAGATAAAGTTAGAAGAACGAATAAAACAATAATAAAAAATATTGGACCAAAAAGACGAACCAAGGAAAACTCATGAAACCAAAGCATAAAAAACTCTCCATACTCTCTCGGGGAGAGAAAAGAAAGCCCAACTTGTAGAGTGTAAAATGACTAACCATGGCGCCCCATCCTGTTTGTCGTCCCATAGCCGCATTTCGTCCATCTCTGGGTTCTGCACGTTTGATTTCAACCTACAAAGGTTTCAATCCATAACCAGTCAAGACATTAGTCACAGGTAACATGCGATACA
The DNA here is from genome assembly GCA_034698585.1 of Disparrhopalites patrizii. Lineage (NCBI taxonomy): Eukaryota > Metazoa > Arthropoda > Collembola > Symphypleona > Sminthuridae > Disparrhopalites > Disparrhopalites patrizii. Next base: position 25,140 of record JAQGBT010000516.1, read on the forward strand.
ATTCGATTAATAGTATTGTTGAAGTTTGACATCTTAGGCTTAACCTTAGCATTAATTTAATTTTTGACACTAAATTAATGATAAGGCAAGTAGTTTGTCACTCATTTTTTTGTAATAATGGAAAGAAAATCATTGTAAAGTAATTGAAGTGATGTCTGGTAAAAACAAACGATAAAATATAATTATATACATATATAGGGAACGATATATATATATAGATTATATCAGTATCATCTCTTAAACCAATCTTACATTAAGGCCTTAACTGTAGCGTATCATAAATACTGTAACAAGTAAACTATAGAAACGAATGTTGTTTTGTCATCTTGGGGTTGCACTTCTAGTAGCATAACGTTAATACTTTTTAATAATGATATGCTGTCGTGAAACATATAACGGGTACTTACACCTGTCTTATTGTACGTATAATTACGATTCCCCTTTTACGATTCAACACACACCTGTCTGGTTAATTTTAGAAGACGCAGCATTTGCATTACTTTCGGAATCATCTGTACGTGTATCTTAAACATTGGTACGATTTAAGACTATCTTATTCTTTCTGCTTCACTGGTATACTTATTTAATTAAAACGATTATTATTACGGAAGCATCAAAAAATGTACAACACATGGTAGCGGAAATAGCTGTGATAAATAATGCAAAAAAAGTAAGAATTCTTCTCCGTATATATTGAAATAAGTAAAACGGGGACAAGAAGTACAGTACCGTAAATCCTTGTCTAACAGCAGTATCGTAAAATTAAAACGTCTCTAAAAGTATCAATAGTGGTTTCTGATAGAACGTAAGAATAACCACTGTATCGATATTACAACCCTGCTTTCTTCGCTGTGTAACACTCACAATTAGACAGACAATTAGATAAGAAAAACAATCGCGACATCTATAAATTGGTTTCGTTTCAAGATAAAATAAACATGTACGCGTTAATACTGAATCGTAATACGAAACACCATAGCTGGAGTATAAGGCCTCAATAGTAAATAAATTGGTGTGAGAAGTGTGATACGGAATTTTTTGAAAACTATTTGTAATAATACTTTAGCCGTAGACATTAGATACAAGATATAGGAGAAAAGGTGTTTGAAAAGGGGTACTTAGCCCGTGCAAATTGCAGTACCTGCTTCCCATTTATGCTGACATAGTGTTCACCAACTAATCTTTCCACGGCATCGTCGGTCTCAAATGAAACAAATCCAAACCCTGACGAGCCAACAATAATAGCATAATAATAGAAACTTTAAGTTAAACCAAAGGATTCAACGTTACTGCATTCATATAGAGTAATAAAAAACGACAAGTCCTAAATTATTATATACGTAGTAATAATCTGTTTTGCTACAAATAAAATATACTCGCAATAAAAAATGTCAAAAGTCTAGTATTTCTGGTATACGTATTTTAACAATCCACCGTATTCGCTTTTTGTCAAAAACTTATACATTTAATTCTTATAAACGCTGACTTACAAACTTCAAAATAAACACTGAAGTATCCAAAAAGAGTATTAGTTCATTAAAATGTGGCCAACTTGGAGGCATGTTGCTAGATAAAGCTCAGCAACATGTACTATGAGAGGGACTTTTATTTTGGCTGGAGAAAATAACTGAACTCATTTGCAATTGGAGTTAGCTATACTTATATTTCAACTCAGCCTTAGGTAATTTATGGGAAAAGTGTTACTACGCAACTGTTTGCAATAAATTGCAGCAATATTGAATCCAGATTTGTTTATATTCTTTAAATCAATGAAATTATTCTTGGATTTGTTTTGAGAAGTTGAAACATAGAATGTTGATAGGGACATGAAGGAAACGTTTAAGAGTAAATTAAGTTGACATATATGTGTAGGTTCAACGAGGAGAAATAACTCCCAGGGTGGAAGGTAGCTATACTAAGGAAGAACAAATGGTATGATATCAGGGTAGCGATTCTCTATAGCTTGAGATTAAAAGTTGTGCATAACTTGTCAACTTGTAACTTACACGATTCTTACCTAAATCATACAAAAGTAAACGGTACACAACACATTATTATCAAACTTTAAATATGTCAATATTTTCATCATCATCATAAACGCTGCGAAATAAACAAAGAACAAAGTGAACCAGTCCATGACCACTCCTTTAACAGGAGCAATCAAAGACATGTTCAAAAATACAACAAAAACGAATTTGGTTATAGTTAAAACAAACAAACGCGCACATAAACAAGACGCAGCATCATTCACAAATGATAAAACAAAAGAGAGCAGAATGGAAATGCTCGTACTAAAAATAATACATATTACAATTAAATAATTTATACTTACATTATTTTATCAGTGACACCTTCCTTCCTTAAAGCGTGGATTGATTATAGTCATTATAGGTTAGAGAAATTAATACCAAGTTCCAAATGTGTTTACAATTATCATTAAAAAAATAAAATGTTTGCGATTACGTTTTTCATTTCAATCAATGATTGAGGTGGTGTTGGCAGCAAATACTAGACCAAGTTTTTAATTATTTTTTTTTTTTTTTACTACGAGTGTCTAATACTCCAGATCTACTAAGATTATTAAACAGACTAATAATAAAAAGTTAATTAATTAGATAATTATTACGTATATATAACTTGATATAGTAAAAGAAAAGTCGCTTTTGCTGTTGTTTAATTCGAATCTAACCTCGAGTTCTACGGCGCTCCTGATCGTACATGATTACAACTTCGACGACTTTGCCATACCGGTCGAAGAATGAACGGAGATCGGTTTCAGTGACATTAGGTGGTAATCCCCCCAGAAACACCTTCGGAACATTTGCACCTCGCTTTGGCTTTTGAAGTGTTCTTGGATTGCAAGGTTTTGGATCGATCTACACAAGTATTGCAATACATATACCTTGATAATGCCACCCGTTTCTAGTACTGATTACTAATACACGAGAGCTTGAACATAAAATTATAATTCATGGAGAAATCGGACGTACGGTGCGGCCATCAAGCTGATGAGGTCCGCTGTTAAGAACTGCATCTACGTTGGCTGGATCTGCAAATGTCACGAATCCAAATCCTCGAGATCGACCAGATTCTGGATTTTTCATTACTACAGCGTCAACAACTTCCCCAAATCTCCTGAAGTAATGCTGGAGTCCATCGATTGTTGTTTCCCAACTTAATCCCCCAATGAAGAGTTTCCTGTGCAAAAACGAAAGCAATACTGAAAAAAAAATCTCAAAACGTTGTCCCCACGAACTCAACAAGAATGCGTCCAATGTTCACGAAGACAGCAATTGCTGCATCATTTGTCCTAATTCTGATTATGCTGAAGTGCTAAGTAAATTCCAACATACATGCATAGCACGAAACTAGTACAATAGACTAAATGCAACTGTTACAATTTCGAAAACGTAGAAATATTGCTCAATTGCAAAGCTGAACAAACACTGGACACTAGAACGTCTCCATCATAGTCTAACCGGTACCTGCCACCCTGCCACTTGCTGTAAAACCTCCATGCCGGTTTTTCTATACACAACCTTCAAAATGCTAATAGCACCGGAATTATATTTTCCAATTTCAAGTTCTGACTAATCGGTATAGGTAGAAGCGGGAAAAAATGCAATCCCTGGCCACATCAGTAACAGTACATATACTGCAAATCATCCCTCCATTTATTATGGACCCCGAAATTCCCTCGAAGAGAAAAACCCCCTTAATTTCCAAATCATCAATGCTAAATCTCATTAAAAGACAAATCTATATATATATATATTTAATATTTACAACAAATACAAATTGTCAATCACTTACCCCCGCTCATCGCCTTCACCGTCCTTCTTCATGATATCTTGATTTTTGTTAACACCGCCGGTCAAATTCGCCCCAGCAGTGCAGTCGATGATCACGTTCGACCCTATTTTGGAATGTTGTCTGTAGCCGACACGAGTATTGAGTTGCGAAGGAATTTTGACAGATTCACAAAAATCCAAGTTGACCGGTGAAAATGAAGAAGGGTTTGTAGTTATTTTAAATAGTTATAACTTATTTAAAATACGAACTAACAATATTTTCCCTGTTGTTGTTTTAATAACTCTATTATCCCTGCTTTGATAATGGCGGCTATGTGCCTGGATGAAATCCCCTACAATAAATGGTTTTATATTACTCAAAAAGGAGGAAAAAGGGATGCCAATGCCGTCTTTTTTTTTTATAACTTTTGTTTTCTTCCTATTTTTATAATACTTTCAACCCTCCTACTTCCCGTGTTTTTGTACGGACAAAAAAAAAGCTTTTTGTGAATAAATACAAAAATGGTTCTCTCTGCTTAAGCTGTTGTAGTAATAGTAACACATAAACTATGTAATAGGAGAGAAGAAGCAAAAATTGACTAATAAAATCCGCCGAATTAAAAATCCTTTCTCCCTCTTTCGTTCTACCGTTCACACACACACCTTTTACCTATAATATTTTCCCTTATACTCTTTTTTTTTCTTCTTCTTATCCCTGTCGTGTATTTTGTCTTAAAAGTCCTTAAATTGATTTGACTTAAAAATTCGGCCTTAACCAATGTTTTTTTAGTAGCCCCTACTTAGTTTTTTACGGAGATTTAAATATACTCAGAATTAAATAGTCTTAGAATAAATTACGGTTAGCTTAAACACTAAAAACTTACTAAAGGAATAATTATAAAATAATTAGACACTACCACAGTGAGAACCACATCTACAGCGTGCTTTTCTCCCCATAAATCCAATATGGCAGTGGGAAAATGGAAGCTTCCCTCTATCTTCTTCCTTTTCCAAAAAAGTTCCTTCCCCTCCAAAAAGCTTCTCTTTCTCTCTCTCTCTCTCTCTCTCCTTTTGGCTTCTTTTTTCCCCCTATAGACAATGCCTCCTATAGGGTATATCCCCGGCTTTTTTTTATATAGCACGCCGCCATATGTACGTCGCCCGGCATTTGCCCCTGTGACTGTGCTTCAGTCTTCAGTGCTGGTGCTGGGCCGGGCCTGTGGAGAAAAAAGACCCGGCTATATGTATATATCCCCTGGATTTCCTCCCTATAGCGAGTATAGCCCCATCCCTCTATATGATGTGTCCATCCAAATTTTCAGTGTGAGAAGCGGCAGCGGCTGTGGCGGCAGCTTCCCTCCCTTCCTCTTAAATACTCCCTTTTCCCCCCTTTTATTCCTTCTCCTGCGCATCTTTTTTTTTCTTCTTTTTTTTTTCATTGTAAATGAAAAATGCCATACATAAAATGTGTGTGTACAAGTGCCGTGTCTCTTTTCTCTCTGTTGTGTGGCATGTTCCCCGTTCCCTTTTGTATCTTCAATCTATTTTCCCTCCATATTATTTGCCCCATGTGAATATTCTTGTCTATATATGTTTTTTGGTGTGCATAAAGCCGGCATTTCTACCTTTTTTTTTCTCTGTTCAACTTGGTGAATGGTGAACTAGTGTGGCGTGTGTTTTTTTTCCCTTTTCTCTCATGACTCAGATGACTCCAAGCCCGTGTGCCACGTTACCTCACCACAATTCGTGGGGATGCTTTTAAAAGCGCCATTTAAAAGTAAAACTTTATCACGCTGTTTTTTCACCCTCCAGACACCTTTTTTTTCTTGGGGCACCTTCGGGATTTATTTTTTTTTTTTTAACGGGAAAACGAATGATTTTCTTGGCAAAATTAAAGATGTTACCACGGTAACTAGTATGAGATAGTAAGAAAATGAGTTTTCAGGTTTTTTTAGAAGGTATTCAGTCAGAATATGCCGGCTTGGCGCATGCCGGTACCGGTGCCGCCTTCCATGGAATGTGAAAAGGGGATTTCCGACGGGAAAACTTGATGCCTGAGGTTTTCAAAGGAGCTTTTGTGTTAAATTGGAGACAGGATTTTACCAGAGAGAAGAAATACATCCTCCGGCACATCTCGAGACCATTCTCAGTCTTTTTGCTCTTTGCTATCTGAGTCTGTTTTTCCATTGGTTTTTGTTTGGATGTTTTCCTCGATTTGGAAGCGTCGTTTTTAGGGGGAGGCGTGTATGGGGATTTTATATGTGTCGTAGGTGGATCGTCAAAAAGATCATCCTTTTTTCCCCGGCAATTTCGTCTCTGGAGGTGTATAGAGTATATATATTTATATAAAAAGTCAATGCAAAGTGGGGAAAAGCACTACGACGTACAGAGAAAGTTCAGAGTATAACAAGTGCATCCTTTTTATTTGGCTGTTTTGGTGTTTAAACCTGTAATAACTTGGTGGTTTTCTGATTTTATTGTTGTATATACACACATGCGTTATCCTTGGATTTGGGGATGTTCTATTATTTTGTGGTTCTTGTGACTTTATTGAGACTATAATTTTGGCGTAGCCAGTGACTTCTGTATTTTTTATTTTGAAGTGCGTGACTAAAGTAAATGGAATGTAATATTTAATGTCATTTTGTAATTAGTCTATACGTTTTTTTAACGTTTTCTACATGAAACGGAGCCTGATCACAGTTGTATGCCTAATTATTATTATTATTTGTAGTAGTAGTTGTCTTTATTCAAGTGTCAAACAGAATCAATTCATGTATGGGTTTTCGTCCGTGGCGATTTAGTTCTGAATTATTTCAGAATCTACCTTGCTTTTACGTAAAATACAAGTGCGGGGAATTTAACTGGAATTAGAACGTATTTATTACTTGTTTTGGGTAGATTTCGGATGAAATTATCTTTAATGAATGCCACTGCGGTAATTTGACGCACTTTGATTAGGTTTGTATTTTGAGTTTCAGTATTTGTTTCTGTTCAGCACTACCGGTCAAGTTTATTCCCCTTTTTATTAATTACGACGCCACTACGACTAATGTATGTCTATGTCAAATGAGTAACTGGTTTTATAGTACGAATATATATTTATGTTTTATACCTCCAAAATGTCGTTATGATACGATATTTATATGTATTGACGAATGTCATTTGTTTTGATTGTCAGAATCACAGGAAATACGCATGTTAATTGAAATGTTTTTCGTTAACTAATAGTACCCTTGATATTCTACCTAACTTGATGTAATGAAAAAAGAGCTACCAAAAAGAGCAAATGTGACTTCTATGAATTAAAATACATACATATAATATATGTACATGGATTGGAAATGAAAATGTCAATATGAATGGTCTTGTTCGTCCAAGAACGCTTCTTGATAGGATCACTGATTCATCTTGACTGCAATTAATTTTTATCTTTCAACAATAACTACGATACAATGATAAGACTGCATGCAGTAATGTTTCTTGAGTCTTATGGAAGGGAAATGGAGTTATAAATAGAGAAGAATCTTGTTGAGAGGAAGGACAACTCCGACCCTGCCTATGACGTACATTGAAATAGACGTCCAAAAATTATGCGGAGTTTTGAATCTCCGTGAAGAATGTACGGGAGTAAAACTTACGGGATTGTATAGGTTGCATGGATTGTAAAAAGTTCCTGAAACAAGAGCTTCCCAGTGTTTCCGTGGACCCGGGAGAGGAGGGGTGATAAGCGGGTCCCAGGATGCATTTGATTTCCCGGTGTAGATGGACGCGAGGAGAAGGTGTACGAAGAAGATTCCGAATCCAGCCATTGTTGTTAGGTTTTATTTTGGGAACTTTATTGTCCATTGGTTTGCGTATGATAAGTAGCCCTTGTTGGAGAAGGGAAGTTTATTCGGGGGAAGATAATGACAAAGGTTTCAGCAAAATTGATAGTAGTTTCCATGTTGACGCCAAAGTGGTGGATTTCGAAGAATCAGCAGTGGTGTCGGCAGATAGTAATTACTTGTCCAAATACGATGAGCAAGTTTTTGACAATTCGGACGATCTCCTTTCCCAACCATCCCTGAAATCACAGGGCTTCCTGGGGGACCATCAAGTACATGGGTTTTACAATTACTCCAATGATGATCGACTACTCAGGGGGAATGACCGTGGCCAGCAGAAGTATAAGCAGAGGAAGTTGTTGTTAGTTGGTGTGATGACAGCAGCCAAGTATGTCAACAATAGAGTTGTTGGTGTCTTTGAAACTTGGGCACAAGACATTCCTGGCCGAGTGTTGTTTTTCACTGGGGCCAACTCTACTAAAGAAGAAGGTCAAAGGATCGAGGTGCAGCGGCAGAACCAAGATTTTACCTTAATTGCATTGGAAGGTGTGGATGACAGCTACCCACCACAGAGGAAATCATTCATGATGCTGAAGTGAGTTATTTTTTCATTGTTATTTAATTGTTTTGATTTTAGAACTCATCGGTGTTTACATTGAATACTTTCGTTTTAACAGGTACATGTATGACCATTACGGCGATGAGTACGAATGGTTCATGAGAGCTGACGACGACGTCTACGTAAAAGCTGACAAATTGGCCGAATTCTTGCGCTCCGTCAACAGTAGATTGCTATATTTCATTGGTCAAGCGGGAAAGGGAAACCAGGCGGAAAAAGGAACACTCCAACTTGCCCACAATGAGAATTTTTGCATGGGTGGACCTGGAATCATTTTAAGTCGGGTGGCCCTGGCCAAAGTTGCTCCATATGTGGACCGTTGTCTTCAGAATATGCTATCAACTCATGAGGACGTTGAGGTTGGACGCTGTGTCAAACGCTTCGTCGGAGTTTCGTGTACTTGGGCTTACGAGGTAAATCATGGACAAGCCGACAGTCAATATCAACATATTTGTGTGCTTACGAATTATTTCATTGTTAGTAATAATTGGATAGCGTAGGTGTTTTAGGCAAATGTTGAATCCACAAGGAACGCCTTATATTGTGACATTTGTTAGAATAATGCATTTGTTTGAATTGTGACGAAATTCACGTTTGAGAAGTGTGAAGGTATTTCTGTATGTCGGCAGGAGTATTTTCAGAAATCATAAAGAATAATTTTGTAACTTGGTGTTTGATTTGGGCGAAATATTAACACATTAACAGATGCAGTCCATTTTTTACCACAATTCAAGTGGCGATGAAGCTTTTACTGGCAATCTCAAGCGGCCTGAAGTTCACCGTGGGATCACATTACATCCTGTTAAGGATTTCAGAAATATGTATAGACTGCACTCCTACGTTCAAGTATGTACATATTTTCGTTGAAATAATGCCTTGATTCTGTTTGGAGTGGTTGTAATATTTTCAATATTTGTTTATACTAGAGTTTAAATGTGCGAGATCTTCTATATGAGTCGTTGCTTATCCAGCGAAGTCTTCTGGAACTAAATCGTGATTTGGAAGTTAGGCACAGTTTGTCACCTGATTCAGACCGAGAATTCAAAGAATTGGAAGATTTAAATATTCATGGTAGGGGAAAAACTGTATTCTCTAATTGCTCATACCAATGATTTTTGGCAAAGTGATAAATGGAATATTCGTGGTTTTTAATTTTTCACAGGTGCTGTTCCTTCACTGAACAAGTTTTTGCCGCTAAACGAAAGTCATGTACTATCCTGGAATTTTTTAGGAAAGGGAGTCTTCTCTTCCGATAATGACAATCCTAAGCAAAAAATTGATGGAGCTTTAAAAGAAGCTTTGGAAGATGTTGTTCGTGATGTAAGTAAAGCAGTTTCAAGCTTAGGTCAGGCAGCACCGTTTCTGCGATGTTTAATGGTATTAACAGATGGTCATTTTATTTTAGCTAATGGACGTCATAAATGGGTTTTCCCGCGTTCGAGGAAGAATTATTGATTTTAAAGAAATATTGTATGGATACCACCGCGTTAATCCACTTTATGGTGAAGATTTTGTACTTGACCTGTTACTGACTTACAAAAAATATCGTGGGAGGAAAATGACAGTACCTGTTCGTCGCCATGCGTACATTCAGCGGCCTTTTGCACCTCTTCAGATGAATCTAATGGTATCCTCTCGGGTACCTGTAGATATTGGAAATACAATGAATCCGTCCAAAGTCAAGCCCAAAAAGTTAACTTTGATCCTGCCTCTGTCCGGCCGAATTCCTGCTTTCCAAAGATTTCTTCTAAATTTTAAAGCTGTGTGTGATGAATGGAAATATGGTGTAAAGCTTGATTCACGAGTGTACGTTTTGAACCTTAAAATTGTTTACTTCGATCCCGGCGACGATGGGGACAGTAGAAGTCATTTTTTCGCTGTTATCAATTCGTATCGTGAAACTAACAGTGGCTTAAAATTTTGTCCTATACAGTTGTTGCAAGTAGATGGAGAGTTTTCTCGTGGCATTGGCCTTGAGACTGGTGTTTCTCAATGCGGAGAAAATGATTTACTATTCCTAATTGATGTTGACATTACATTCACCAGTAGTTCCTTGGAACGTGTTTTACTTAACGTAGTTCGAGGAAAACTAGTCTACTTTCCAATTGTGTTTAGTCAGTATAATCCTGAATTTCTCTCTTTTGATAAATCTGCTGGGAACAATCATACTCTTGAACAAAGAGGTTATTGGAGGGACTACGGCTTCGGCATCGCTGCGTTCTACAAATCAGACTTCAGACGTGCTGGGGGCTTTGATATTTCTATTAAGGGTTGGGGGAAAGAAGATGTATCTCTGTACGAGAAGTTTATTAATAATACTAATTTAACTATTTTTCGAGCTCCAGATCCCGACCTAATCCATGTGTATCACGAAATTGTGTGCGATGAAAAATTAACACAATCACAATATGAAATGTGCCTCGGGACTAGATCTAATACCTTAGGCAATTCTTTAACGCTGATGGAGTATATTTTTCACCATCGTCCTGCGAGTCACGCTAAAAGATTTTTATCACTCAAATCGTAACTAGCTGGATGGGTTTGCCAATTGTCGGATAATCAAGCAAAAGCGAAAACGTTTTCAGCTTCGTTACCAATGAAATTCCCTTCTGATTCTTAATTCAACAAGTGCCAAAACACAGTACAATCTTGCGGAGGAGGTCATTGCCTCACTAGGATGGCATTCCTTTTGCATTGCGGTACAACGGTAGTGTCAAAGTAGTAATAATATTGTACTTACATTCTTGTCATAAACCAACACATTATAATTTCCTCCTTTTTCTCTATATTCTCTCACCGTTTATACAATATTGAGAGTGAAACGCTTGTTACAAATATACATATGTGTGCGTACTGATATCCCAGGCCAGAAAATTCGCACGGTCTGTCTAGTGAAACGTTTTTATTTTTGATACCAACCCTAAGAGTAAATGTAAATAATATGAATTATGCTTTATCCTTTCGAGAAAAGCCATTTCCTTGTAAGCGACACGTTGTAGTTTTTAGGTTTGTCACACTGCAGCTGTTCTAAAGAACAGTTGTAACCATAATAGCTAAAGGAACAGTTTGCCAAGTGTATGGCTCGAGGTTGGAGGTAGCCGCAAAAAGTATTATTAAAAGATGCTACGCGAGATGCAATTACCACCACCTTCAATGTAAGCATGTCTATTCAGCTTAACTTTGTACCAGTTTCCCACTTTAGTGTTTACAAATTTTCAATTGTTGGTTATTGTTTACAAATGCAGGACTTGGACCGGAAGTTTTTATTTTTATTTTGTACAGATGCAATCTTACTTTAAGCTATGATTGAAGTAATGACGCGTTCCTGTGGTTTACAAAAACTTGCGTATGTAGGCTCACAATGGAAACCTTGATGGTACGTCAAAATGATATTACTATACCACGTAAACATGGTAAAATTTTCCTTTCTAATTGTAAGATTCAAGTAAAGAATGGATTTTTGATGCCAGTTAAATTATTTTTTGTATGTATGTATGTACACCAAACTGTTACATGTCAAATGTCATCTACGTATACCCACAGTACCACTTTACCCTACTGAACCTCATATAGTATTCAGCGGGTTACTGAATGTGCAAAAATAATATAGTCGCACTTGAAGTTTGTACATTTTATTAATGGAACAAAAATAAAAATTTATTACAAAAAGTATTTATATGGTTTAACACTTTGTTCATCAGCATATTTTTCTTACGCAAGGGTGTGTATACTTTATCGATACCTCCCTACTGCTCTTTAATTTGCTACAACTTACTACCAGCTAAAAGTTATTGACAATGAGAATTGTACAATAAAAGAAGCAAATACAAAAGAAGAAAAAGGAAAGTTCATCGAAAAAGTGAAGAAAGTATAAAAATAAATGAAGAAAAATACAAAGGTATGTGGAAGGAGAAGGAGAACAGCGATTGTTGGAAAGAAAGAAAGTACATGCACAAAAGGGAAGCTTTCAGTACGAGTAAAAGTGAAAGGTCTATTTTTACAAAGTATACATATACACCAAAAACTTACTCATTACTAACTAAAGTTTGAAAGAAGGGGAAAAAATAGGAAAAAGTTTGCAGTTGAAAAAATAAGCCATTAAAGTGAAGAATTTAAGATGGAAAATTAGGAAAGGCTAAAAAATAGTGAAGGAAACGAAGAAAGTACGTATTCCTCAGGAAGTTCGTTAAGTAATATTACAGTGCATTGATTCTAAGGGGGTCAATAGTGGTAAAGGGCCTTATATTGCCTACTTTTACACAAAGTTTTCTGGCAAGGTGTGAAATAAATCATTACGGAAGGCATTTTTGATGCAATTTTCTTTCCTTTTTTTTGACGGATAACGTATAGGAACCTCGTAGTGAAAAAACGTAGGAAGGAGGATGAGAAATGGGAGGAAGTGTATAGAGAAGAAGATTGCAAAATAATAATTGTGAATGGCATGAGGGGGGTATAGTTTGTATTGGATCATAATATCATATCTCTCTCTCACAAAAGTCAAAGGAATGGGACAGGTTATTGAATATTGATGAGAGAGATTATTGTAATCATGCCCAATTTGTGTGTAATAATAATATCAGTAAGTAATGTTTCTGACGATTGGGTAACTTTCACGCACACACATACATACAGGAAGGGGATACCTCACAAAAAAAAACAAAATTCAAGTAATAATAGTGTGTGCGCGTACGGAGAGTTAGACAAATTAATCTTGTACATGGCTCTATCATTTTTTTTAAAGAGAAACTCACCCAAAACAGGTTCCCTCAAACTCATCTTCCTTCACGTTCTCTATAATTATTTACGCTTTTTTTTTATCCCTTTCTGTTGGGTCTTCGCTTCATGCCTTTTATTTTTGTGAGAAAATGTATTTTACTATTTACTCGCCGCTCCCTTGCTCCTCATCCTTTTTTACCTTATACTGCAATAATGTATTTTTTTTGGAGTGTAATTTGGGATTTGGGAGTGTAATTCTGCACACTACGAGCTCGTCAATTCCAAGGCATTAAAAAAAAAATATTTCCATCTTTAGCTATACATTTGAAAAATATAAATTACAATTTTTTAACCGCTATACCCGCCAGAGGGAGCACCGTAACTTGAAGATGGGGCGCCGTAAGAAGATGATGGACTGGCAGAACCACCGGATGAGGAAGCGGATTGGAAATTCGCGACTAGAGTGGCACGTTGAACGCCTTCAATGACAACATTGTTGCCCAAAGCGCTGCTTAAAGCTGCTGGAGCCCCGTATGAGGAGCCAGGATTGGCCGCTGGAGCTCCGTATGAAGAGCTAGGATTGGCAGCTGGAGCGCCGTACGATGAGCTTGGATTGGCCGCTGGAGCTCCATATGAAGAGCTAGGATTGGCAGCTGGAGCTCCGTACGATGAGCTAGGATTGGCAGCTGGAGCACCATATGAAGAGCTTGGATTGGCTGCTGGAGCGCCATAAGAAGAGCTGGGGCGAGCAGCAGGGGCTCCGTAGGAGGAGCTGGGATTGGCCGCTGGAGCTCCATAAGAAGAGCTAGGATTGGCTGCTGGAGCGCCATAAGAAGAACTTGGAGCCGCAGCCGGGGCACCATAAGAAGAGCTGGGATTGGCAGCTGGAGCACCATAAGAAGAGCTGGGATTGGCCGCTGGAGCACCATAAGAAGAGCTGGGGTTGGCAGCTGGAGCGCCGTAAGACGAGCTTGGATTGGCAGCTGGAGCACCATAAGAAGAACTTGGATTGGCTGCTGGAGCCCCATAAGAGGAGCTTGGGCTAGCAGCTGGAGCGCCATAGGAAGAGCTTGGATTGGCTGCTGGAGCTCCATATGATGAGCTTGGGCTTATGAAAGCGTTGGTATTGGCTGAAAGGCTTGAGCTGTAGCCTCCGGAAGAACTAGATGAGCTTGGAGCGCCATAGCTGGAAGAGGGGGCAGCGGCTGGAGCACCGTAATTGGAGGAAGGAGCCGCAGCAGGAGCGCCATAATTGGATGAAGGAGCCGCGGCGGGAGCGCCGTAGCTGGAAGAAGGATTGGCAGCTGGAGCTCCATAGCTGGAAGAGGGCCCAGAAGATGAGGGGGCTCCGTAGCTGGAAGATGGGGCAGAGGCTGCGGGGGCTCCATAGCTGGAAGATGGCCCAGAAGATGAGGGAGCTCCATAGCTGGAAGAGGGCCCAGAAGATGAGGGGGCTCCGTAGCTGGAAGAGGGCCCAGAAGATGAGGGGGCGCCATAGCTGGAAGAGGGTCCAGAAGATGAGGGGGCGCCATAGCTGGAAGATGGTCCAGAAGATGAGGGGGCGCCATAGCTGGAAGATGGGGCAGAAGCTGAGGGAGCTCCGTAGCTGGAAGAAGGTCCAGAAGATGAGGGGGCTCCATAACTGGAGGATGGCGCGGCGGAGCTGGATCCTGAAGGGGAACCATAACTGGAAGAGGGAGCCCCGTAGCTGGAAGATGGCGCTGCGGAGGAGGAGGAGGATCCGGATGGTGCACCGTAAGAGGATGATGGAGCGCCATAGCTGGAGGAAGGAGCTGCAGAGCTGGCGGAAGGAGTTCCGTAGCTTGAAGTGGGAGCACCTGGAATCAACCATTTATTATAATATACTCCATGACATTCATGTTATTCAAGATTATATATAATTATACGAGGATTATTCATATTTCATTACCGTAAGAAGAAGAGGGACGGCTGGGAGCTCCGTAAGATGAGGAAGGTTTTCGGCCTCCAATGCCAGCACTCAAGGTAATGGAAGCACTGTAACCGGAGGAGGAAGGTCCTCGGGTTGATCCACTGCTGTACCCGCCGGAGGAACCTCCGGAAGCACCACCGCTGTAACCGCCAGAAGAACCACCGCTGTAGCCACCAGAAGCTCCGCCACTGTATCCTCCACTAGCGCTGTTGCCACTTCCGCTGTAACCACCAGAGCTGCTGGAAGCACCACTATAACCACCAGAGCTGCTTCCAGACCCGCTGTAGCCTCCGGCTGAATTACCACTGGACCCACTTGACCCACTGTATCCACCGCTGGCGCTGTTTCCACTGCCGCTGTATCCACCAGAGGTACTGGAAGCACCGCTGTACCCACCGGCATTGCTGCTGCTAGCTCCACTGTAGCCACCAGCGCTGTTTCCAGAGCCACTGTATCCTCCAGCAGAGTTGGCAGATCCGCTGTAACCGCCAGAGCTGCTACCAGAGCTGCTACCAGACCCGCTGTAGCCACCAGCACTGTTTCCAGATCCACTGTAACCACCAGAATTACTGCTTCCAGATCCGCTGTATCCACCGGCATTGCTGCTGGAAGAACCACTGTATCCACCGGCATTGCTGCTGGAAGCACCACTGTATCCACCGGCGCTGCCGCTGCTGGATCCACTGCCACTGTATCCTCCGGAAGTGCTGCTGGCTGACCCACTGTATCCTCCTGCATTGCTGTTACCAGATCCGCTGTATCCACCGGCATTGTTGCTGGAAGCACCACTGTAACCGCCGGCGCTGCTGGATCCACTGGATCCACCGCCACTGTATCCTCCGGCATTGCTGTTTCCAGATCCACTGTATCCTCCAGCATTGTTGCTGGATGCGCCACTGTATCCTCCGGCATTACTGCTGGATGCGCCACTGTAACCTCCGGAACTGCCGCTGGAAGCGCCACTGTATCCACCAGCATTATTGCTGGAAGCGCCACTGTACCCTCCGGCATTATTGCTGGATGCACCACTGTAACCTCCGGAACTGCTGCTGGAAGCGCCACTGTATCCTCCGGCGTTGTTGCTGGAAGCGCCACTGTATCCTCCGGCATTATTGCTGGAAGCGCCACTGTACCCTCCGGAACTGCTGCTGGAAGCGCCACTGTAACCTCCGGCATTGTTGCTAGATGCGCCACTGTAACCTCCGGAACTGCTGCTACCGCCGCTGTACCCACCAGAAGATCCACCAGAAGATCCACCTAGATTGAAATTTGTCAGGAATTAGTTTCGATTGCTGTTGTAGGAGTATTATATAAATCTTTAAGCTTCGCCATCGCCGTATAATATAATCTTTAAGTTTCGCCATCGCCATGTATAATACAATCTTTAGGCGTCGCCATCGCCTGCCTACAATTTTAAATTCCATCATAAGCTCAAGAGATGTATTTAATTTTACGCAACAAAAAAAGGGAATTTGTATACCACTGTAACCTCCGCTGGCGGCGGGAGCTCCGTAGGAAGAGCTTACAGAGGATGAAGGAGCTCCATAAGAGGAACTTGGGGCAGCAGCCGGAGCTCCGTAATTGGAGCTAGGAGCTGCGGCGGAGGGAGCGCCATAGGACGAGCTGGGAGCTGCTCCAGAGGGAGCACCATAAGAAGAGCTTGGAGCGGCTCCAGAAGGAGCGCCATAAGACGAGCTTGGAGCGGCTCCAGAGGGAGCACCATAAGACGAGCTTGGAGCGGCTCCAGAAGGAGCACCATAAGAAGAGCTTGGAGCTGCCGCTGGAGCGCCATAATTGGAGGAAGGTGCTCCATAAGAAGAGCTGGGAGCAGCCGCTGGGGCGCCGTAATTAGAGGATGGAGCTCCATAAGAAGAACCAGGAGCAGAAGCGGATGGAGCTCCATAGGAAGTTGAGGCGGAGGAAGAGGCCGGGGCACCATAAGAGGAGCTGGGGGCAGAGGCGGATGGAGCTCCATAGGAACTGGAAACGGAAGAAGATGATGATGGAGCCCCATAAGAGGAGCTGGGAGCGGATGCTGCTGGAGCACCATAGGAAGTCGAGGCAGAGGAGGAAGATGGGGCTCCATAAGAGGAGCTGGGAGCGGAAGCTGAGGGAGCACCATAAGAGCTGGAAACAGAGGAGGAAGATGGGGCACCGTAAGACGAGCTGGGAGCGGAAGCTGAGGGAGCTCCGTAGGAAGTGGAGACAGATGAAGATGATGGAGCCCCATAAGAGGAGCTGGGAGCAGATGCTGAAGGAGCACCATAAGAAGAAGAAACAGAGGAAGATGATGATGGGGCACCATAAGATGAACTTGGGGCGGCTGCTGGAGCTCCGTAACTGGAACTCAGGGATGAGGAGGATGGAGCTCCATAAGAGGAGCTGGGAGCAGCGGCTGCTGGAGCTCCATAAGTGGAAGAAGGAGCTCCATAAGATGAGCTTGGACTAGATGGGGCACCATAAGACTGACGGCCAGAGGCGGATCCGGCACTGGCAATAATTCTAGAGATTTGGTTGAGGAGAGCTTGGTCAACGACTCCATTGCCAATCTCTCCCTCATTACCACTAGAACCTCCAGAGTATCCTCCAGAAGCCCCACCGCCGGAATATCCTCCACGGGGTACCGGAGGCTCACAGACGGCTGTGCCGACTAGGAAAACTAGCAGGAACTGCAAGACCAAAAAAACACAAAGATCACTTAATGTCCTGCTCACTATTTCACTTTCACTTGTTGCAAATTTTTTTTTTTTTTGCTTTTATATATATTTTTTTGATTTTATAATTTTTTTTTTTTGAAAACTTGAAACACTTTGGAACAGATATTCGTTGACACTTATTTTGTAAATTTTTCCACAACAGATTTTTTTTTTGAACTTACCAGTTTGTACATGTTGAAATCACTTTTTTTTGTGGCTGTGAAAAACTTACAAGAGTATTGGTTGGATTTTTTGACGTATTTTTGTTTCTTTACTTGCTAATAATTTAAAAATAAAAACAAAAGCAAAAAAAAAAAAGTTGAACCAAACTCTATACAAATATTCCCCGACACCAATCTTGAGCGTTTGAGAGCTGGAGTTAAAGTGGCTTGAGAGGGAACTTGAACAGCTTTTTATACCAAGACAGTCCTAACCTGCATTGTTGCATTGGCAAAAAGGACTTTTTGCTAACAAACCCTTGTACTTTTACCTATCCTCCTCTCCCCATTGCCTTTCACGTGTGTGCATTCTCTGCCTTTTCCTTTCTTTCCCTCCCTTTCCCTTTCTATGTACCTAAAAAAGAGTGTCTGTAGTATTTCATGTCGGCAATGGCTAAAAGATGTGTCGTTCGAAGGGGGATAAATGGTAAAGCAAAAAAAAAAAAGGTTTTTATGATTATGGCATAACGCGGACATAAAGCATCTCTTAAGAGTATACTTGGGAGGATCATGATGATTCACCTACGGACTTTTCATCTTCAATAGTAGGCAACTAACCGAGTAAAAGAGCGTGGAGTGACCTAGCCGTAAGTCTTTTACTGAGAGTAAGAGTGTGTCTTTCTACTAACGGCACTCGCGTAATATGGCTGCACACAACAACAGCAAAAAAAAAGCATAAACAATAAACAAAACAAAAAGATGGACATTCAGAAACGTGCTTTTGAACGTCTCATCTTACGATGTACCATCTTCATCCACATGGAATCGATGAGATCTTTACAAATTATGGCTCTAGTCTTTTTTTTCTGTCGTGATGCTTTGTCTCAATTTTTTGGAGGAGACTTTGCTCAACTCTAAACAAGTATAAATCAATCGTGCTCAACCAGCAATATTGATTCTTTTCCCTACATGTTTAATCCCTCTGTCGTTTTTTGTCCTGTGTATGAGCACGGGATTACTGGAAAAGAGAGGATGGACTATTTGAAGGGATTTGAGCGGTGTCAAAGGGTTGACACAGTTTGTATAGCTCCGGTTTGCATAATAAATTTGTAAAACATAAAATAATTGACGTAAAAACGAATCAGTTTCTCATGTTTTGGGATCACTTCCATTTTAGCAACAATACTTCCCTTTGACCCGAGAATCTCTTGTGTATACATTCACAAGGAATGTTGGCGTGATCAAATGACATTTGAATGTGATAGGGGATGAGCACATGATTAGGGCCAATAAGCACTATAATTTGGTCCGAAAGTCCACTCTAGGACATAAATCTTTGGGTGTTACGTATTCTCATGAATGCCGTGTTATTTGTGAATGCAATCAAAAATTTCGTATTCTCAAGCTATGATATTATTATTTCTTCTAAAAAAAAAGTGTTGGAGCAATCCTGAAGATGCATTGAGGATGATGATGTTTTTTGGATGCCAAAAAAGCTGTCCTTATCATATAGGCACTTCTTCTCTCTCAATGTACCCCGGCAACAACCAAATAAATTTTTCTGGGGCTCTCTGTGTGCCGCAGTTACTTTACATCCTGTGTGTGATTGCCAACTCGTAAGAGATTTTTTCGTACGTGTAAACGTATGTAATGAGTTAAGGAGGGAAAGAGGAACTTTTGTTCCTTGTAGTAAACATTGTCTTCTATGCACAAGGAAATGCAGTGGAAATCGAAAGTGGAACTCGAAAAAATTATACACTTTGGTCATTTGCATAGCTTTTTTCCCCTCTATTTGAAACGTGTACTTACGCACAACTTCCCAATAAGAAACTTTTTTTTTTTTTACAAAAAAAAAAAAATTTATAATCAGCATACTGTTCTACTATACATGTGGTTGTATACATACAAAGTTATTAAGAGTGGTAAAATATATGTGCTTGGAGGATCTGATGAACATGGTTGTGTGGGAACAGATTAAAAGTGGTAAGGATTATACGGTGCATTTATTGAGGACGAGAATTCAGTGGGTGAGAAGAAGAGTGGAAGGAGGGGATGTTCATTATAGCAATTTATTATTGTATATAATATTCTATACTATACCGTACTTTTATACTTTGATGAGACGACCTGTGAGAAAAAAAAGATGTGTTTATGGAAAACCATATTTTATAAGTTTATCACCTGTTTAACCCTTTCGCATAGGCACTGCAGGAGTAACCCAAGATTTTTCCCTTTATATTCCTTTGGTGCTTTTTTGCCATTTTTTTAATACTTCCACAGTTCATGTTATTCGACCAAGCTTTTTGCCTTGGTGAATTTTTAGCAAATGCAATACGTACAGGAATAAACATTTAGGAAGCAGAGGATGTGATTCATGTGACGACTGACCCTTTACATAAATGTGTGACACGGATTTGAGCAGGTTTTGTTCCCAAGAAGACACTATTATTACGATATTGATAATCTAAGGATTGATTCATAATTGACACGCTACCAACAAATGCAGCGGGGATCGCCGCATTTCACGGAATTCACTATTGTACCGTTTTTGTTAACTTGATGTAACTCTTGGCAATAATGACATGGTCATTTTTTTGGTGATAATTATTATTACTACATATTTTGACATCAGCTACTACTATCTCGGTACGGGTTCCAACCAAAAAAAAAAAGTTGTACAAATTAAAAATAATAACATGCAAAAGGAAAATGGCCAGAAAATAAAAATTCAAGTGATGGCTTCTGTGTGAATACATTTTGTGGAGATGCAATACAATGAGTCATCTCCTCTTTGTGCCTCGTGCAGATCGTAAAAACTAGGCAATGCATTATAAAGATATGTTAAATCACAACAAAGTGCATTCATGGTAGGACGGGAAAGTTTGATTTTTGCATACAGCCACCTTTCTATGTCAAACTGTATCATCTCCCAAAAGAGATACAGTGGTATTTTATTTATTCAGGTTCATTATGCTCACATATACCCTTGTGTTACCCGCAATTAAACCCTCCAAAGTCACACTTGACTCAAGTGGAGGGACATGCAAATTCCTAAAAATGAGTGCATGACTAAAAAAGACATTTTCTCTCTCCCATTCGCCCTTTGAAAGTTCTCTTAAATCTATGAATTGACCAATTTTTATAGACATGAATGCATTTTGGTATGTCTTTGCGTGAACGTCTACTAATGGCCGTATTAAGATAATGGGACAGACAAAAGAGCAATGGCTTCATTTGGAACACTTTTGGTTTTTGCATTTTGCCCCACTCAAGAGAAGTTTTTGGAAGGGAACAAAAATTAGAAGAAAATTGACGTGTCTTATTTCTCGTACTAAAATTATTATTTTTTTTAGTTCCCAAGAAAAAAAAAAGAAGACGAGGAGGAGAAGAAGAAAAAAATCAAATCTAAGTACCCTCAGGGTTGTAAATGTAATTTAAGAGATACGTGTGGCACAGTAAAGGGAGAGTGGAAGTTGAGAGTGGAAGGAGGAAACTGTACATTTTTTTTGTGGCACTCACAGGGAAGTGTGTACGTAATAAAAGAAGGAATAATTATCGCCAGTAATAAGGCTATCAAAGAAGACGTTTACAAACATATGTAATATGCACAACTATGTTATAATAGTGGTTAAAAAAATTTTTACGTTCAAGTCAAAGAGGGTTGTTGGGGTAAACTTTAAAAAAAAAACAGTGTATTTAAAGTCCTAATGAGAGTTCATGGGGGATGCAAATGAATATTCATGGCACTTTGTCCTTTTAACTTACCTTTACCTTTTTGACTTTCCCGTATAGAGTCCTACAAAACTGTTATATGAGAATGCTCATTCATCCCCATACACATGTAACGCTAGTTGTGAGTGCTGTACGTTTATGATAATAACTCTATGATTTATATTGTATTTACAACGTTACAAGAGAAGAAGGGAAAAAAATTGTTGTTCCATGAATAGGAAAAACATTTTATTTGAAAGGAAGTCCCAAAATTTGTTGGTTGCACGCAAAGTATGCAGAATCTGTAAATACGTTTTTTCCCTTCTTCCATAAAGTAAAGGGAAAAAATTGTTATATGAACAAACTTTAGTGGAGCCCACGAAATGTAGATATTTCTTCTACACTCAACTTGTCAGATCTTACACATTTTTTAGGGGAGAAATTTTTTTTTAATACAGCACTAGAAGATGATTGTGTATGTATATGTGTGGACATACACTCCTTGGGGCAGACAGAGAGAGAGGGAGAGAAATTGGGAGGTCGAAAGAGGGGAAAAAAATGGGACACAAGATTGAAGTGCCAAAAAGGAAGAAGAGGCGAAAGAGTGAAAAATTGAGGAAATTTTTCAAATCCTACGTGAATGTGTGAGTATCTGAGGCAGTCATCTAACTCTTTCTGCCTATCACTCTCCCTTGTCTTTTCAGTTCATCAGCAGAGGAACTCTCATTATCAGTGACTTGCCTTACAAAAAAAAAAACGTTAAAGTCTCCTGGATGTCTCCTTCTTCCTTGTTTTATGGGAGAAGTCCAAATTAAAGTATGAAAGGGAAAAATTAGACGAAAAACATTGTTGAGTTTGTGAGCCTTTTTTTTTTTTAGTCCCATATATCCCTAGCAAAAATTGTTCCTTGTCCAAACCGTCCGCCATGTAAATGTATACACGCGCATCCCACGCAGTGAACTCTGTGTCACATTAACCCTTGAGTGCCATGCGGAATACAAAGATTCCTTTTTATCAGCTTCAACAATCCCCTTTCTCCTCCGTAAAAGAAAACATTACGTTAAAAAAATCTTATATTATGCATTCATATAATATAGAACCTTTAGGCCCAAAAAAAAATCTGTATGCTTTCAGTTATACAACGAGCGGGAACATCCACTGGTGTCATTTAACTAATTACCTCAAAGCTTTTGAATACGTTTGCAAAAATTAAGAGTGCCAAAAAACGCACCTTTTACCCCCTTTTTAGTAAGGATGTTGGAGTGAGAGGAATTGAAAAATAAACATG
This sequence comes from Disparrhopalites patrizii, assembly GCA_034698585.1. Lineage (NCBI taxonomy): Eukaryota > Metazoa > Arthropoda > Collembola > Symphypleona > Sminthuridae > Disparrhopalites > Disparrhopalites patrizii. The sequence goes on from JAQGBT010000516.1 coordinate 47,897, forward strand.
TCATAATTGAAAAAAAAAAGGTGGAAATATTATGTAATGATGACAAGGAGAGGGAAGGAATCGGATGTAAGAACAAGAGGATCTTCTTTTTCATCTTCTTTGCATCTTCTTCTTATTTTGTATGCACCCAGCACATGCCTTCTCTCTTGCTCCTGTACTCACAGGCCTTAATAGGAGAGTTATATGATCTTTTAATTTATGGTAGTGCGAAAACTAGTTATCGGCCGTTGTTTGCACCCTGATAATTGAGGGTTTAGAAAACATTAGTGTATACACTACACCGTGACTGTGGTCAGTTGTACTACAGGCAAAAAAATATATATAAGGCAAAAAAAAATATAAAAAAAACAAATTGCCGCCAGTACGCCCTGCACGTATGCATGCGTGTGTATTCATTACTCTTCCTTTCCTTCATTAAATGCAGCGTGATGAGGTGGCAGGGAAAAAGTCAACTGTGCGGAACCAGATCTCTACAATGTGTTATGTGTGGAAGGAACTCAAATTTATGTTTATGTACAGTACTTGACACACACACACACATTCGTTTACATTTCAGGACTTGCATGTTACGACGTTATTTTTATTTATTGCCGTTACTAACAATTTATGCCCTAGGAGCCGTCACACTGTTTTTTTAATCCTATCTGATTTGGAGTTTATGTGTGGGTTTTATGCTGTCGTAAAAAAAAAATCTCTTCTTTATTCCTTTCCCATTTTTCGCCAGTCAAATGAGCATTGACTGGGCCTGATTCTGGGAGAAATTTCCCTTCTGTCAAAAGGTACCACTAACGAATAAAATTATTCATTTTAATACTTTAATCAAAATGCAAGTAGTGGCAGTAGAAGAAAATAAATTGTGTTTACATAATTCCAGTTCTTTCACGTTCTTGTCATTTCAGAAATTGCTCCCCGGTTAATTTCGCCTTCGTATTTCCACGCCATCTTTACATAAACCAGAGCTATGGAAGAATGCAAAGGGGAATGAAAGATGACAAGAAATCTAGAATTAAACAGAAGATGTGTATAAGGAAGCATTAAAACCTCCCATTTGATATCGTTTCTTGGTCATTTTAAAAGCTTGTGAATGAGCTAAATTGATTCAATTCGCTCATTAGAGCAGGAATTGTTCTAAAGGTTAAAAAATCGTCATTAGTGCACATCCCCAGGTGTTGCCTTCATGGTATTATGCATGAATAAATGGCTCTGAGAATTTATTAAGGGGAGGTTATTTGCTGTAAAAAAATCTAATAAAATTCATTCAATTGTTCTATGACGCTATTCACAAACTTTTGTGGATTCAACCTTGTCCAACACTATTTCTTCGGATGCACAACACTTTCAAATTTGAGGGCACATGTTACCCCTGTGTGATTAAGGATTTTTAATAAAAAGCATGTAACCAGTGGCAATTTGTACAGGTAGCACATTCATTAATTTTATGGTTGAATCCGTTGAATGCGACTATTAATTTGAAATGGTCGGAAGTATAGGGAGAGTGCGAGATCTTATAATGTGTACAAAGTCTTTGGGGTTTGGTCGACATTGGCATCTGATGTCAAAGCATCTTCTTTCGTGTCATTAAGAACGCACCTTTGTAAGTGGGAACGTGAGGAGGAAAATTATGGGGCTCATTCACCATGCAAAATTTGTGAAGTTTTAAAAATTGTCATCGAAACGGCATTTTTTGGGGATTTTTCGCCTTGAAATGGATATAACTGGTGCTGTGGAGTTGGTTGTCAAATTGATCAAAATATTTACTATTAACATAGCATGCTCTTGCATCTCTATTTTCACTCTCCGCCTTATGGTTATTACAGCAGGGCATACCCCACACATCAATACGACATATTTTCCCTTCTGCAAGAAGGCTGAGAATTATTTTGAAAAACAAAATTGAGTAAGGAGGAAGGATTGGTTGTGAACAATTGTTTGGGATGCCAGAAAAAAGTGGTTAAAATTTTTATTGGTGTATATATTCTTCCCCCCCCCCCAAAAAAAAGTAATGGAGATAACCGATATCTTCATTTTCAATCTGTCCAACTTTGCCAGCTCCTAATAGCACAGTAACTTGATGAGTAATAAAAATGGTGGCTTTGTGGTGACAACTCAGTGGACAGAATTGGGTGAGCCTCTCCGAGAAATCATTGAGGAGATGATCAAATAAGTTAACCAATATTTACTTATTATTCAATTTTCACACATCCATTACAACTTGGCCTCACCATTGGATTTTATGGGGAATTTTGCATTGTGAGATTCAAAGGGATTTTTTTTGGAACAAAAGAGAGAAAAATAGAGAAAAACATGAGAGGAGATGACGACAATTATGATTACCTTTTTCGATTTATGTGAGCAATCACTTACACCGTCCAGTTATTATTATCGCACTTATCTTATGACTATTTGGACATCTGTCAAATCCTTCTCTCTCTCTCTCTCTCTCTC
>JAQGBT010000517.1:0-50279 GCA_034698585.1 Disparrhopalites patrizii
AGCCTTGATTTTAGTTTTAATTTTAAATGTAAAGCCTTGATTTTAGTTTTAATTTTAAATGTAAAGCCTTGATTTTATTTTTTTTCAATTTAATGCTTTGATTTTAATTTTTTTCAATTTAAAGCCTTGATTTTAATTTTTTTCAATTTAATGCTTTGATTTTAATTTTTTTCAATTTAAAGCCTTGATTTTAATTTTTTTTCAATTTAAAGCCTTGATTTTAATTTTTTTCAATTTAAAGCCTTGATTTTAATTTTTTTCAATTTAAAGCCTTGATTTTAAAATTCAAAAGAGTCGTTATAAAATTAGGGTAGCACTTGCTATTGTGGTCACTTTTTTGCAACGTTTAAAAAAAAAATTTCTTCCGCTGTGGTCTGTGGCTTAAGTATACGGAATTTTGAAGAAAGGATTCAAATCTAATATGTAGCGCCTTTTAAACTATAACCAAAAACAAACGAAAAAATGTTATCGTAAGTAAGCACTTACACAGGGCTTAAACCATGAATAAAAAAGTGGGGGGGCCCTGATAATTTTTCGTACTAATTATTTTAATAATTAAATAAAAGTATAATGTTATTAAATGGGGCCATTGTTACACTAACTGGATTTGGCCAAAAACGCAGGGGGTCTCTTAAAAAAAGTGGTGGGGCTCGGCCCCCCCGGGGTTTAAGCCCTGCACTTACAGACTTAATATAGGTAGGGTTATACTGAAAGTCTGGTGGAATAATTCCGCAAAGCCGAGAAAAAAAGGAATGAAGCATGTTAAGTTAATACTTGAATGGCCCCTGAAAAACTAAAAATTTTTTGATTTTACAATTTAATGAATTTGTCGGCCATAATTAAAGAATAACATCGGCAGGTGCTAGTCTTCTTAATTTTACATCCATTTCTTTCATTACGCGTAGTTGTTGATTAAATTGGTGTGTGGCTATTAGCCAAGAATTTTGTAATTTAATTAAATTTTGTAGTTTAGTAATGTAGCCAGCCTACAATTATGTATCCAGATGGCCACAATTACAAGCTTTACCCTAAACCTTTAAAATTTCCTCGAAGATATTCCAGTATTATTCCACGGATAAATGTACTTTTTCATATGAATTGTGATTTTATAACGTTTTTTTAAGATTTTTTTGGGGGGAAACCAGAATGTCCAGGTTACCTGAAAATATTCCACTTCCAATTAAGCGTTTGGGGTCTAACGTGCCACTTTCACTTATATACTCTTCTTGATTTGGTTGTCCCTAAATAGTTTATAGTTAGAGAAAATTTTTCAAACGGACTTTAAAAAACGGTTCTCTCCAACAGAGATTTGATCTCCAGCATTCATTTTGGAAATTCAGGCATAATCGCACCTCTACCAACTAACTTTCTCCAATGTCTCTGTCCTGCATAAATCGTTTTCTCATTTATTCTTTACGCTTTCTCCCTTACTTTCCCTTCTACTTTTTGCGACGGGTAGAGAAATAGGTTAATGGACAAAGAGAAAGGTCAAAATTTGCCCTGATCCGCCCAAACTGTGATAATTCAACCATACAAAAAGTTGTCTGTGTCCAGGAGGAAGAGAAAGCCCGTGATTGACGGTAATAAGAATAAAAGTCGAAACACGATACACGACAGTGAAAGCATATTTTTTTTTTGGAAAAAGCCCGCGCCGAGGACCGCAGAGAAATGATTATTACCATTGGTGAAGGCTTCTCCTCTACGTGACCAGGGAACCCGACAATGGTCGAAGAACCTCGATAGTCCCCGAAGACTCCGGAGGTTGGAATTGGGAGAATTCCTCCCGGAGGAAAGTGTGCGAAGGAACTTCCCCGGAAAATGACCATACGTTTCCTGCCTGCAGGATGCTGGAGGAATCTCAGTGTATGGTTCTTGGCCGTATCTTCTTAGCGGTACGGTCGTCTTTTAAGGAGTAGGTTCATAAAATACCGTGGAAACCCTCCGGAGGCTGTACCTTCCGTTGGTGTCGGGTTACGTCGACCTCATTTAGCACTGTGTTAAAGCTTCCCGTTTGCCCATACTAAAGAGCATATGGAGTCCCCGCGCTCTCTCTGTGGCCTTTCCGCGGGAGGCACTCGGCAACGCTGTGTCACACATCTGTATCAGTACGCAACGCATTGATGAGTGCGAGAAAATCCTTTCACATTTGTTTCAAAACTCTCTATGTATAATATAAAAAGAAAGAAGTTTGTGTTTTTGCTTCTTCGCATCGCACAGCTTCCATTTTTTTGCAGTTGTTTTGAGAGCGAACTGTTTGTATATATATATATACTTTTTTAGTGGGGCATCCATATACACATATTCATAATAGATTCCTGGAGAAAAACGTGACCAAAAGGGAAAAGGTGAGAGAAAGGCCTGAAACTTTTTAACGAAAAAAAAACCACCAAAAGAAAGGGTTTCAACTTCAACTTATATTTTCGTATATGCGTCTGACATTTCCAAACTTTCCCAAAACACAAGTAGGACCACATACGCAAAGAATATATATACAATAATGCAAGTGATCCCGAAAAAAAAGTGAAAAAAGACGTTGTAGGTCGTTGGAAGACGAGTTTTTTAAATGTGACAGCAAGTTTACGTTGTGTTTTCGAGGTCTTCACAAGTGATTGATCTCAGCTCCTCGTCAGTGTTAGGAGTCATTAAAAAGAAGGTATTTGATTAATAACTTCATCTGTTGAAATATCAGTTGATAGAGTCAGTGATCAAAATGTGTTCATTTCTGTGATTGTATACGTGTTTTATTGCTTGTCCTCGATATTGGGTAAAATACGATCAGGATTTCAGGATAGAGATCATTGGAAAGGGTTGCAATTGTAGTTTGAGTTGTCATTATTAATGTCATGAGCCCAAAGTGATTCTTCTTGCATTTGATGGAGAATTATTGTGCATATAGTGTATGGGTAATAATGAGGAAATAGTAAACAATATAGGGAGTAATTGTAAATCATAATATTGTGAAAATTGTAATGTGAACTGTGAGGATTTTATTTGATGACCGACTTCATTTTATTAATTTCCATGTTTTTGGTGTTCTGTTTTCTTCAGCTTTTGGGAAATTACTCCTAAATGTCCTCATCCTTCTGTGTTTTGAGTAGAAGATTGACTTTGGATGATAGGAAAGTTGCCTCAGAAAGAAAGACTTATTGTAATAATCCTTTCGGTAATTGATTTCAGGAATTGTAATCACGAGCGCTGGTTGTAAAGTATTAATAAAATTAGTACTTAGTACTGCATTCTGTATTTTTGCTGTAACAATAACAATGTAATGTGAAGCCTTCTTAGTAAGCAATCTCAATCATGGCTGAATTGATATAAGCTCGTTTATTTAATTGACGGTATTTTTTGTTCAACCAGCAATTCGTTATTTATTTTGAAACGTGTCACTTCATTTCAAAATAATATAGTATATGATTGGCTTTTACATGCGTTCATCTAGGAGTAACACGCATAAATAAATATAATGGTATTGTTGTAGTGAAAAACCTCAAATATTAATGTATTACAGTTTCGCTTGAAGTGAAACTTTTTGAAACGAGGGATATGGTGCAGGCATAATTTTTTTCAACCGCTGTCCAACTTCTTTTCTTTGGTTTATAGCAAGATTTCATGATCGTACATCTTCGGTGCCATGTGTGCCATAAATAAATATTATCGAAATGTTTGATAAAATCGCATTTGAATCAGTAATTTCTTGAATACAAACATCTGCTGTGCAACGACAATCTTTTTTTTCTGTTGCAGAGAATAAAATCCCGAAGACGTCTAATTTCAACCAGGAAAGGAGGGCTTCAACGTCATGGATTCCTCTAAAGTAACCATCAACCTTGTGTAAAACAAAACTCGGAGGTCTTGCATGCCTGGTTGCACGCCTTATTGCCGGCATAGCTATTAGCCACAGCGTAGTGAATTTGCATGGCTCGGCTGAAAATGGAAACGAGTGCTGTTACAACAATTGTATCCAGTTCGGGAGCTTTAAATTCAACGGCAGGATCCACCACGGCTGTTGTGACCTCAGGGAATGTGACTGGTTTGTCTCTTGGTCAAATGGATTGCTACGAGGATATGTTCAAAGAAATCACGAAAAAACTTTATGGTGAAGACGGTTTGGCAGAAGTGATTGATAGTACAGGAGTTCCGCATTCTAACATTCTTTACGATGCTGATGCATTTCGAGCAGATGCGTCTGCAGCTTTAGCAGCCGGGGCAGGCGCTGGTTTGACACTAGTAACTTCCGGTGTAAATGGATTACCTGCAGGTACAATTGTGGTTCAGCGCCGTATCCACGATGATAAAGGAGAACCGATCACTATTACAGCTCCTATGCAGCACCAAGCTTCTGCAATAGAAGAAAGATGGTTTGATAGTGATGAACTGTTATCATGGACAAGTTCCAAGATCGCCCGATACAATCCTGCCCAAAAAGTTTTTCGTTGCGTGGACTGTGATTTTGTTGGTTTTTTGAGCCGCGTGGCGGAACATTGGCTAGGAAATCATGCTAGCTTAAGGGTGTTTCAGTGTCCTCGTTGTCCTTACACTAGTGCTTGGGCACGTTGTGTTCGGATGCATTTGACGAGGCAGCATGGCGAGACGTTAACCGATAACAGCTTATGGAAAGAGAATCCAGTTTTGGAAGAGGTATTACCTTGAATTTTGTGCTTTAGTTTCTACAGTTGTGTCGCATTTAGAATATAGTTCAGGTATTTGTTCTTTCATGGCTGTTAATTCTTTTAGGTCACAAAATTCTTGAACACACTGAAGACAACCGTCGAACAAAAAATGGAAAGCTCTGATCCCCTGGCCAAACGTTACACTTGTCCTTTCTGTCCTTACGCTACGGATCGGAGAGATCTATTTAATCGACATGAAAATATTCATCGAGAGGAAAAACCTTTCCAGTGTTACGTGTGTGAAAAGCAGTTTAATAGAGCCGACCATGTTAAAAAACATTTTATGCGAATGCATCGAGATCATAATTATGATATTAATCGCATTCGGAAGCATTTACCGAAATCGCACGGAGGTGCAGTGCCCTTTTTTTCAAATCGCGTGAACAACAACAATAATGATTGTAAGCCACAACCAGCTCCAGAAAACATTATTTGTGAACCTGACCCGCCCGCGGAAACGCCGGAACCTGTTGCACTTCAAATACAAACAACAAACGATAACAATGATGCTGTAAATTTACAGCAAATACCTCACATTGCGTACTTTAATCCTCCAATTACACCGGGTCAAACAGGACCATTGCAAGGGATACCTGGCGTCGGAGGAATAAAAAAAGAAGGTATACAGTGATTTGAAGCTATTTTTAGTATTTTTGTAATCACGATTTTATAATTGATTGTTTGTTTACACATTTTTGTTTCAAAACAGCTAAAACAAAAGGACAAAAGAAGAAGAAAGGAGGAGATAAAATGTATAGTTGCTCCTACTGTCCATGGCAGGGAGTTGACAATTGGTGTCTTAAACGTCATTTGAATACACATATAAAACCGTTTTTGTGTGCTCTTTGTGACTACAAAGCTGCCAGAAGTGAGCGCTTAGCAACGCATGTGTTAAAGGTTCATAACAAACGCGTATGCCACAAATGCTCATTTTTGGCTGACGACGCGGAGAGTCTTACTCAGCATATACAAGACAGCCAGTAAGTAAAGTATTTTAATGAATGTAGGACAAGTATACTTGGTGCATTACCTGCGGCGCACATCTGTAATATGTATTTTCGCTTGCTTTAGCCAAAATCCTCTTGTGAAGACTGGCTTCAATTGCAATGTCTGCCAGGAGTACTTTGAATTACGAGCCGATCTGGAAGCTCATGCAATTCTAGAACACCAAAAAGTGATCGTTCAGTGTGATTTATGCGACTTTCGAACTACTGATGAAATGAGTATGGAAACTCATTTAAGAGACAAGCATAATTTGCAACCTGGAAATGGCGCTGTGGCAGCAGCGGCTGCTGCCGCGGCCGCTGCAGCCGGAACGCCGCAACCGCAGCCTCAACAGGTAATTTCTTTAACAAGTGGGTGGTTTGGTAGATTAATTATGCGATTAAGCGATTGATGTCTAAATTATTTCATTATTCTCAGCAACTTCAAATGGCCCCACAGCCTGTGATTCAATTACAACCACTGAATGAGCAAGTAGCCGTCGTAGAACATCAGTCTGACCCTTCCCTGATTGTCCCAGATCACATGGATAATTCTGTTATTGATGAAGTTGCATACAATGAGGATTCTACGATAGAAAAAATGGATCAAACTGTCCCAGAAGGAGAGGCAGTATCGGAAGAGGAGGAACCTGAAACATTCTGTGAAATTTGTGGATATGAGTTCGTTGGTGAAGATTCGTACAAAATTCACGAGAAAATTCACGAATTCAGAAAATTCAAAGATCCCTATGAGATGAAAACCTCCAAGAAAATTGCTAGATCTTACGGCTGCCGTACCTGCTCTTACACCTCTTGCACCAAGTATACTATGATGCAGCATTTAAGAGTGCATTCCGGTTTCCCGGTGTCTTGTCATGCAGAAAAGTGTCAGTTTGCCAGTCCGTTTGAAAACAGCTTGAAAGAGCATATACATCAACAGCACAGCGATGATAACTCCCGCACTAGCGTTCGGTAAGAGCATTAACGTACAAAAAGGGTGATTGCAAGCAAACAGCAACTTTTTGTTTTTTCCACGGTTCAAAAAGAGTACCGGAAAGCTGCTGGTTACTTACACTTCGCTATTTTCAATTTAGGTCTCAAATATTGTCTTTTTGCAGTTTGTCTTTTGTAGCTTCATAGCCAGTTAATTTTGGAATCGTAAAGAGAAATAGAATCAAGGAAAATTAGTACCTCTTGTTCCTTAGTGCGAATTAAATTATGAGTGAGCACAGTAAAAAAGTGTTTCAGATACGCTATATGTACTGACGTTATCTTAATATCATTTTGAGACTTGAACCGTTGTGTCAGCCTCCGTTAAATTACAATCATGGTAGACAATAGTCACTCGTTTACAATTGTAAACACACATCTTGTGAGCAAGTACATTATACAATTGTAAACATGTTTATGTTTGTACGTGTAGGTAGTGCTTTAGAAATGATCGTAATAACATGTTGATTGAAGAAAAGTAAACCTTTTGTTTAACGACTGGTATCACGCTTATTAGTTTGTTTAAAGACATACACATTTATGTAACACTAAAAATATTCTATTTCTTTTAGATGCCCGCATTGTGGAATAAAATTACCTTCAATAAAAGGATTCACAATGCATTGGCGCTTGCATCATCCTACTCTCTGTGGATTGTGTGTAAATGTGTACAAAGTGAAATTCGGTATGAAGGAAGCTGGAATTCATGATCTTGTGTCTAAAAGTCCGATAAATGGTGATGAGATCAATAATGAAGAGAGGACTTCAGAATCAGATTTTCGCCTTCAAGCAAGTGGCGATGATGGTCGCACTCAGGCAATGGTTCACTGTATTAATCGACAAAATATAAACGACGTACTAGTGACTCAAAAGAACAGTGAGAGTTTGTTTCACACATTAAACGGTATTAATAATAATACGAAGAAGTTTCTCTCTCCTTGTCAAACTTTAAAACCGGAAGAGGAGCACAATCTCTACCCATCGTACACAAGCAAGAAGATGCGATTTGTTCAGTATGCTATTCCCCCAATGAATGGAGCGGACGTTTTTAGTAATCTCAACAGTAACTTGACGAAGCGAAACGGATTACGATTTCTTCCCAAATCCATGGAACTACTTGTTGTACCTTTGGAACCTTCGCCGTCAGATCAAGACAACCGAAGGGAAGAAAGACTTTGGAGGCATTTGTGTCGGTTATCATTGTTAAAGTATCCATTTTCTTGCTACAAAGAGCCGCATGTGCTACCTAAACATGTGTTTAATTATTTAACAATATCAAGAAATTTGATGAATCGTGGTGGTATCAAATGCCATAAATTCAAATGCCGTTGTAGAAGGTTTACACGTAAATCTACTTACAATGTTCATTACCTGTGGAATCATAGCACCAAAAGGTTCAAATGCGACATTTGTGATGAGAAATTTAAACATTTTTACCAGTCGTTTTTGCACAAAGTGAAGTTTCATAATGCTTCTCCGGCCATTGTGGCAGCGGCACCTCCAAATTCTATGCATCTACAAATTCGTCAAGGTCATCATTCGTTTCCTCCTCAATTAAATCATCACTCGCCAGGATGATCATTGTTAATCCAAATCCGTGATAGCGCCTACGATTAAATTAATAAGAATAAATTACCATTTAAAACTGTTAATGTATGCAACAGAAAGTCCGCTATAGTTGTTTATTTTAGTAAATGTAGACATACGTACGAGAGTATTATAATTATTGTTGTTACTTGTTGGTACTATTTATTATGTATATTCCTATGGAAGTACTTCTTAATTAATATTTTACTAATGTAATAATCATTTGAAAAATTACTCGGGGAACCTGCTACTGTACTAATCGCAGTTTTTCTGACACAAAAAATACAATTTAACGTACAGTGATGTTTCATATTAGTGTTGGAAGGAGTACGTGAAATGGAATATTGAACATGTTTCTAAAGTACTTATATTATGCGCGAAATCGTTTTATATTTTTAAAAGTTCGAAGGTTGACATTAACTTGTTACTACAGCTTACACAAAAAAGCATTCTTAGTATGATTTATACATCGTTATTTCTTATTTTGCTCGCTGCCCGATCATCATCAAATCAAAATTATTGTACTGCACGTGTGATTATTATACTTTAGTGAAGTACGTGGTTTTCATCGCGTAAAACTAATTTGACACCACGATTAAAGGATTTCAGGTGTGGATATCCAAGCTAATTTGTATTAAACTCGAAAAGATCTTCATTTCTACGATATCAGAGAGTTTTTGCATGGTTTATTTAAAGATGATATTGTAATAATTGTTATAATGTGGTCATTGAAAATATATACGCAGTTTAACAAGCGGAAAAGACTACCATATTCTTGCATGGTTTATTTTTCAACGTTTCAGTTTATGCCTCATATGTATACCTACCTGTGAGTGTGATATGATAATGTTCCAAATAAAAAATGGGTAATTGCGATTTGTAACGTGCAATAAATCCACTGCCTATCTCCGGTTTTAAGCCATCCTTGTTGGATTAGGATATAATTTTAACCCGTACCAACCGATTAGAGCGTTTCATGCTAGGATTATTTTTGCATGTTCACTACCTTCAGTAACTATTTAGCGTGTGTTCAAGATTTTGACCCGTTCGACCCAATTCACGAGAAAAAAAAATTCAGATTCAGTGTGTAGTGTGGCTGTATAGAAATACGGTATAGGTAAGAGGTATAGGCATATGACAGTCTATAATGTTTGTCGTGGGGTCGTCGAAATGAAAAATGGAAGTTTTCGCTATGTTATATCCCATAAAAAAATCCCCCTTTGGTATGTTTTGAAATTTTGACATTTCAACATTTTTTCTCTTCTTGTGCTGTGGGTCGAACTGGCCCAAATCTTTAGCACATTTGATAGTTACTCCAGGCAATGAACATGCAAAAAAAAATCTCAGCATGAAACGCGCTAATCAGTTGATGTGGCTTACTAGTTAGCTGTACTGAACCTACTTGGTAAATGGATACATAAATCATTATGCATAATTCTGTTGCGGATTCAGTAACGATTGTTACACCAGTTGTGATTTTCCAAATATCTATATACGTATGATCCGACTTTCACACGTTAACTTATGTGACAATGGAGGTAGATGTAATTTATTGCATAAATCCGACGAGACGTTCTGAAAATACAATGCAGCCAGCCGTGTCAGGGACACTTCCAAGGTTCCTACTGGGGAAAGCAATATTTGTCGCTACTAAAGGGTTGTCCAATGTCCTTTTCCGTGTATGTAAAATGTTTTCGTGAAGGTGGACCTTAGTATTCCTTTCATGTGAATCACATCGTTGAGAATGTTAAAATAAATATTAACGTCCATAAATAAATTCTACACCACAATTATGGACATTGTATTTTTTTCATTTTTTATTATTTGAAGAATAATAGCAGTCCTCTGTAGCTTTGTCAAATATTAGTATTTGTGCTTTATATACATTTCGTATGGAAATTGGGAAAGTGATTGATTTTGATAATAAACTACATACATACATTTGTAGTTAATAATACAGTCGATACAAGAAACACAAAACGCGTTTTTCTCTCTCCTACGCTGCTCCTGTGAAGCCTAGCGAAAGTATTTTTTAATTATTTACATTGTCATTGTTTAATATACAGTGCAGGCCATATCAAACGCAGCGTTTTAAAGCCATTATTTCTTGGCTTGTACAGGGTGCAAGGTAAGATGTAGTTCATCTTTATTTAATTATGCTTTGCTTTGTCCTATAGGCATGACCATCCGTTTATGCTGCAAGGAGTGCAACAACAATTTCGTCATGCATATGGGACAATTATCTGTAGTGGACACATTACACCACTTACTCCGTGTCAGATAAAGTTTAAACTGTGAAAAATAATGTACTTTCCATTATTTTTGACTGGTTTGACTTTACAACTACCTGTGCCGTATTCCTCTGCACCGTGCACAATCCAAGCAACAACAGTTTAAAATGTAACATTTTATATGTTCCGCACAGAATAGCAAGTACAGAAGGTCATGAACAAGTTCAGAATTTATCAAACTTTTAAATTAATAGCGTATATGTTAATCAAATCTTCATTTTTATTTGAATTATTATATATAAAATTTTCATTTGACAAAAACCTTAAAAAGTAAGTGTATGGCAAACTTGGATTTCATTTTTTACTTAATTATTCGTCTACATACGTAATTCGCATTACACACATATTGCATCTATGTAACCAAATATTATATTACGATGCTTCGCGAGTGAAATAAAGAACTTCTTATCCTAATAAATGTACAATTTAAGAGTTTGAATATGTTATATTATGTAGTATACTTCTCGCCATTATTCCTTCCCTTCTGGTCACACATTCTTTGTTTTAAAAAATATAAATAATTATTCAAGGAATAACTTTAATCTGCCGAGTAAGAACAGGTAGTTCATTGCGATTAGTTTGATCCAGTTTCTTAACTTCGTACACTGTAAGGATTCTACTGTCAATAAGGAACTTGTAAAATAGTCAACGTGTTCAAAAGGTTGCAATTTACGTGAAACTTTAAATTTAAACCCCCCTAAGGCATAAACAAAATACTATCGACATCGACTAATGCTGTTTCATACGCATGTCGATATCTCACATTTTTGAAAGTTACCCTACTGTATTTTGTTATGTTTACACTGAGAGGTATACATTTTATATTTATTAAACATTATTTTTAAGGTGCACTTATTCAATGCATGGAAAGTAAACTCGTCATCTGCTAAGTGAAGGTAAATGGAAAAAGATGATTATAAAAATCACATTTTGTTTGTCTTAAATAGAGAGAAATTTCAATTCTCTGAAAGAGGCAAAAAGGCATTTGTTGGAGATGATCAGTTCTACTTCCCGTGCTTTGATTCACTGAGCATTATGAGTATTTTAAAACAATAACATATGAATAAATATATACTGGGTCACAATGATTGTTTTTCTTCTCCTTCTTCTTTGACATTGTTTTTTACAACCTTCATGAAAGTTAATAATTCCTTTGCAAGCAAAAACTCATGGTTGTCACACTAAGAACTCACTCAATATTTCATGTCATGTGCTAATCCTAAATTCATATATGTATATCAAGTATCAGTATAACTAAAAGTATACACTAGAAACTTCTATAGTAATTACGAATAAATAAACGACGAAATACTATCATCAGTAATTTTATCTATTGTTTCATTCACGACAGACTTTTGGCACACCTGTCGATTTTTGGATGAATTAAAAAGCCACATTAATTTTTGGTATGTATTGAATCAATAAATATTTGATAAAATACATACAATACTATTCCTACTATTGTAATTTGTAGCCAGTGACTAAAATCTGGATTTAGGTAGGCAAAGGGCGCTGGCGCTGAATAATTCAGCTTTGTATATCCTTTCTGAACAGTTTGTACGTCAGTTCTGATTCTTGTCCAATAAAATGCATTTGCAGTAATATTGAAATTATTTTGTTTTTTATAAAGCTGATTTTTTACGTACGAGTAAGCCTTTCTCTTGAGTTCTGGCATACAAAAACATTTTCGGGCATCTTAGGAAAATAGGAGTCACCTTGTACTGAATAAACATGGGATTCTTTAATCTAAAACACGTGGGCCTTGCTTGCTATTGCTACAAATACTGTTACAATAACTGAGTAATTAATAAAAATTATTGTATCGTATTTTTCAGATTAATAATATTAAAAAAATCTAATCAATTGCGACAATTTAATTTGCTGCAATTTAAGCCTAACGCACATGTACCATTATTAGCTACTACATAGTACACATTGTTGCGTACTATATAGACAACTTTTCGACAAATCACAGATTACGTAATATAATATTTAGTATTATATAATATCATACATGCTTGCATTTATGCATATATAAAACATATGCATATATATATATATATATGTATTTATATTTTTCACGGCTTGCATTTATTGTATGCACGTGTTTATTACTTATACATATTATAAGTTGTATACTTATTAAATTTCGGAATAAGAACAGCAATAACCAGTATTTTCCAGTCACAAAACCGTTGTAAATGTAAGATATAAGGCAGTAACACGTTACAATTCCTCTAGAAAACCTGTTCTAATCCCTACTGAACTATAATATTATTACTCCACGATATCAAATGATACAGTCTAAAACATTCAAAGTAAAAATTAAATTGCGAAAACAGGTAGGACGAATACGAAGATTCAAATTGTACCTAAACTAACATTCTAAAAATAAAAGGAAGTAGTAATTTATCACAAAAACAATGCCAACCGGGTACTAGTAGCTGAAGTAGTGCTAAGAAAGCAAATAATAAAAAGCTAAAGGTCAATAACTATAATTGCAACAGGTAAAGACGCAGATCACAAATAAAACCACAAGTAACACGTGGCAAGCTATTACCTCGCAACACTCAGAACAGTAGCTTACAATTAGCTTGTGGGTACCGATGATCAAAATACAGTAATAGCAGAGAGAAGAGCTTGTTTAATACGCAAACGGTTGGGTAATAATATCCACAAAAGATTCAATAACTAAACAGCAGAAACATTCGCTCTTCAGAAAACAACTTAGCTACTGTAATACGTTGCAGAATATATAGGTGTATGTACTTTTTGTGAACGTAGAAACATCCTGAAAAACTCGAGATTACCGGTGTTAAAGTAAAATAATAGCAGCAATCTTGTCAAACTCTCATCACGTACAAACCAGCGGTAAATTCCCTTGCTTTTATTAAATATTATTTTGTGATATTTTGACTGTAATTTGCCATCCATTTGATACGGGGATGACTAATATTGAGTGGAATAAAATTCCACCCAGGGGAAACTCATGCTTAGAAAAGACGTTATTAGTGACAGCAAGTTTCAATCATATATACTTTTGATTATTTTGTGTTTCAAAAATCTCGTCACAAATATGATGAACAAATACATCTATCAAACGTACATAAATGTATCTATCAAACGACAATGTCACGATAAGAAAATGGTATAAAATTTCTGTGAAGATATTACGTCGATATTGTAAATATTACGGCGATGTTGATTAGTGTCATTGTTCCGAGCAAAATACAACAGTACTGTTATGAAAATGTAGATATATCAAAGTCGTGATACCAAGCCATTAGCAGACATGGCACACCGCGAACTTGAGCAATAAGGAGAAATCTAAAATTGGTTCCGATGCATCTACGAAAACTTGTCCCGACACTTCATTGTCATTAACAATACATGCACACTTCACACGTACATATAGTAACAACAATAGTACCTATACTATTACAATTTAACCAATATATTTCACACAAATAATTATTCTTTCACATAAATTGGATTTCCTTCGATTCGATTTACTGCAACAATGAAAAGCAGCACAGGTACCAACAACCAAAATTCTAAGCCCTGCTTTTAAAATATCTACCGGGATGAATAAAAATGAATTGTAGGTTCAGTACAACCAACCGTTCTATTTTTATCAAAATAAAAAAGCAAGATGTTTGTATAAATGTATGCATAGCATAGTTAAAAAGCAAATAATTAAATAATTGTAATATTGTCAGTGCAGATCACCTTCCAAGCTAGTACAACCACTTTGTGTTTCTAGGTAAAACAAACATGTTCAGCGACGTCAGCGTATAAAATTGGGGATTTGTGACCATGCTCTTTTGCATTATCAGATTACTATAGCAAGAACAAATCGAGATAATAACAATGGAAATTTTTTAAATGCGAAAATCAATCGATTGAAATCTTCATAATATCATAATCTAATTTGCTGATTTTGCTTTTGTGCATAAGAATACTTCTATGATACAGGCCAAATCACATTTAAATTTCTCAAACTTTACTACTATGGTCTATGAAAGCGAATCAGATGTCGACTGTCCTGATGAACTTCCATTTCTGTACTTTTAAATTCATTTAGTTCTTTACGTATAGCAGCTTTGTCCTTTGGCGTAAGCCTTGTCCAGGGTTTATCCGCTCTCCTATCATAATCCTGAGCTTGTGTTACTTCGATATAATCACTGAAACGTATAATCTGCACACAAAACAACAATCAAGGTTAGCAATTCTTGCAGTAATTAAAAATCCATGGTTATATGCAAAAAATATGTCACCTTCTTTTCCTTTAGTTCCTCTATTGTAGGCCTAAAGCTAAGCTTCCGAAGAAGCATTTTCTTCTTTTCTTCTTTCAACTTCCGTTCCTCCGCAGGCGTTTGTTCTAACATATAACAAAAGCGTGACTTTAATTACAGACAGCGGACATGCATCACTTACACGCATGCATAATAAAACGCAAATACTTATACAAATACATATAAATTTTCATTTATAAAAGTAATTACTTTTTAAGATATTTCTTTCTTCAAGCTCTTCTTGCGACGGACGCATGCTTAGTCGCCTGTAAGAAATATATTTGTTATGAACAACATCCTTTCATTTCCCACGAGAAAATTTAAAGTATTGTAAAAACAAACTGCAAAGTCGTGACAATTTCCCCCCAGCCATAGCATACCTAATTAATTTGGCACCAATGGCTTCTTTAGTCTCTTGGATCTCTTTCTCTGATACAATCCGAATTATATTTCTGTCAATGAGCTCCTGTCGGTCAGGTCTCATTGCTAATTTCAATGCCAGACTGTCCTTCCTGGCAATTTTGGTCGCCAGTCGATCTGCGCAAAAGTAAATAAGTAGTTACAAGTTGTTGCATCATTACAGGGCAAATTTACGTCTGCTGTGAAGCATTTTGAGTTCACAATAAAACAAATACATACTGGCATCACTAGATTTGTTCTCGTCGTCGTCATCCCGATACAGTACAGGCTCATCACTATCGGAATCTTCATCTTTTGTAGACATAGCTGGTCGCGCATTCTCTTTGTTCTCGTCTCGATCCCTGTATGGCAGTGCAATTCCAAAGCGAATAGGCCTCGCGCTGCATAAACAGAACACAATAACAGCCAACTTAGTGAACACATGTAAAAGTGCAAGATATATACAACCTATAGTTAGTCTTCCTCGCAGTGCAAACTTAATTGTGTGTAGCTATTTCAGACCTTCTCAAATACTCTCGTACACAAAAATTCATACGGGTTTAATTTTGCGTTTTTTGTCGTGCACATCCTATAGTTGACACATGAATACATTTTGCAAGGGCACAGGTGCTGCAGACAAGAAAAACATTCTTGGTCTCTCGTACTGTAAGAAATGAGTACGAAGTACTTCATTGTTTTGTAACACTGACATTCACTCACCCAGTCTTGCCATTATTTACAATAAACATGAAGAATCTGAACCGACTTCCTCTGCAAGCACTTTTATAATTGAATGCTTACCTGTTGCCTACATAAAATTACCGCCATAGAGATAGAACATTATTAATAAGGGTAAATGGTAATACTCCGTGGATGTGCCGTGAATTTTAATGAATGTTTTACCTTCTGAATGTATCAAACCATAGTCAAAACTGAGAAATCTTCTGTGACTTACTTGGACAGGTGTTCGTGTTTTTGTATAAGAGATTTTGTAGATTCCTGAGTGGGTGTCGAGGAACCAGACCCAGATCCACCACCACCTCTAAACTTCTTCAGTGCGGATTTCATTGGTTGAGCATTTGGTTTTGGTTCTTTGGCGGGTACCTCTTCTACCTTAGTTGTGTCTACTTCCAGCTCCCTTGAGCCCAACCTCATGTAGTTCCTACTGGCTTCTAATAACTCCATATCATCTTCATCATCTGATTCATCCACATTTCCACTGTCCTCTGCAAAAGAAGAGGAAAATAACACAAGGTTTTTAGCAGTCTATTTTTAGTAGCAAAGTAGCACATTTCTCACTTCATACATTACTGCAACACAACTAAAATGTTTCGGGAGTTTTTCTTTCCTGTGTGCATTCATTGTGCATTCCATCTGTATATGAACTTGATGTATACAGTACACTACACACACACCGATACGTGCAGGTTCATACGAATCTCCAAGCTCCTCTCTCTAACGGGAGCGTATGAAAGAAGAAAAGCACGTCAGTGCATAGGATACATATCACATGCATACGAATAAGGATTCATAACGTCATTCTAAACACATCCACTATGGAGATTCGGAACTCGAAATTTTAACACCATACGCTCTTTAACGAACTGAAATAAACGTATTTACCCTGGCTAAGGTTGGTTCAACAGAGCAACCCGTAAAACCTGCAGAGTTCTAACCAGGGTTGGGATTTTACTTACCAAATGTTTATCATTATACATACAAGTTTTCGAGTCAGTAAATTTTATTATGCATTTAAAATCTGGATGAAATATTACCACATACCACCAACAACAGTGTTTCCAAAGCCTATAGATGTATGTAGAACACGCTCTCGATCTGCTATGATACAGGGCTTAAATACATACTTAAAGGTAACTAAATCTGCTTCAACAAAGGTGCAAGTTCTACGCTTTCAACAAATAAGTTATGAACCAAATTGATAAAGCAAACCAAATTCTTGGTACAATACATAAAAAATAAAAACCTGAGAAAGTACAATGTCATAAGCACAAGTATACCCACCTTGTGAGAGTGAGTAATGACGAGCATTTTGTACCACCATCGCAATGGCAGCTGCCAAATTTTGCTCACGCTCCATTTGTTGCATTTGATCTCTCTGTGTTGTAGCTGCGTTTCGATGCACAGGCAAAGGTGAAGGAGTGCTGAACATAGGCGGTGGTGGAATCGGGCCAATCTCTGACAACGGGATCGGTGGTTCGGGTAACTCTACAAGTGAAAATGGCATGCTTGACATGGGTATCATTTTGCCTGCAGTCTGATAAAATTGGCAATCAGATTGATGATGATAATGACACAATCCGGTGGTTGCAGCCGCTCCAGATTCTAAAAATCATATGAATAAATAAAAGTCATTGCACGGCGCAGTAATAATGGTATGCATGTGTACCATCACGTGCGAAGAACTTTTGTTACAGCATATATCATCAAACCTGAAAAATATCATTCATCCCTCTGATAAGTTTTAACAGAAAGTAAAACATTAACATCTAATTGAAGCAATTCATATGTGAAGCCTGAACACTCGACTTTGAAAAATTCATATTTTCTTGGACACATACACGAGCATATTTACTGAACTGTAATCGACAGCATTTTTCTGGAAATTTTGACAAACCCCTTAAAATCTAGTTATCCATAAAAATACATTAGCTGGCACAGCAAATGTTTTTTCTCTAGGTCATTGCTTTTTACATTAAACCTGGCTTGCGTCAACCTCTGTCTGAGACTTTCTGTTCACTTCAGCTGTTATTATGTAACTATGTATATCCAAATTGAATATATCTAAATTGCATAACAGAGCATAAGATACTGTAGCACCACGATAACAAAAACAGATGCGGAAGCAAAAGAATCAAATGAAAAGATAAGCATAATATTATGTCCTTCTATAAAAACTAAAAAGAGTGTAACTATAAAATAATCGCAATTTAAAACAGTTATTTGCACCAAAGACAATTCAACACAGTAGAAACTAACCTCCTCCATTTTCAGGCAACATGGTGAAAGGATCAAGGGGCTGTTCAATTTTCTCCGGAAGAACACCATTTAAATGCGGCAGAACCGATGATGTTGACGTTAAGGTTAGCTTGGAATTGTCGCTGCTTAATGGTGTGTGGTTCATGGAAGAGGATGTATAAATACCATTACTAATACCATTTGTTCCTGTTTGCCCAACGCTCTGGAGACTTATACTAACGCTATTATTGATATGAAAAGGCGAGGAGTTCGATGTCGTTAAATTTGATTGCGAATTCAATGACAGGTAACCGTTTTTCTTATTATTCACCGGTGAAGCGTGGTGGCCGTCCACTGCATCTACGCTTGTACCATCACTATTATATTGCGATTGCTGCTGATGCTTTGGAAGAACTTGGTGATGATTACCAAAGGTTGTCATTGGCTGATGATTGTTGAATTGTGACAACGTCAACCCATTTTCACCTTTTCCTCCGTCGCAATTCCAGCTGGTAGAATCTGCATCCATCAAAAGGTGAACAGAATTATTGTAGGTGGATTAAATCATTAATTGAACGCATTTTTCACATTCACACAACCAAAAAGCATTGGTTGTATCCAATGCGACGTCTAAGATAAGGAAGACATATCGCAAGCATGCCACACGCAAGCGAATTAACCATAAAATACATATTTTAAATTAAACTGATAATTACTTCTGCAGTAAAAATCATTACTTTAAATATTAAAAAAAAAAAAAACAGGCTGCGACAGGACATACGAGTCCTTTTAGGTGCAGGTGACTGTTACATAAGGGAAATTCTGAGTACGTTAACAATAGCAATGGTCGATAGGGCAGTGTCACAACATGATTGTAGCGTCTATCTTTTTAAGTTGTAAATATACGTGTAGCTTTCAGAGCACGGAAATTGAATTAAATTTCTCAATTTACCAGGAATATCACCCGGCGAAGACAGGATAGGCGTATCTGGATGAAGAATTCCCTTCTGAACTAGTTCTTCTCTGTTTGCCCTGACCGACATTTTTCGTTCCAGCGCTAAATCAAATGAAATAAACGAAAACAATACGACACTGACCAAAAAAACAATAATTAAACCAATGACATAAATGGAAGCTTGATGTTTGGAATACATACTAAGAACATGCAAAAATTACGATTAAGACATATGAGGGGAGAATTTGGAGGTATACAATACATTATGCACACTACACATAGTAAATAGTAACTAGCAGGTACTTGATACTACTAATGTATAATCAGAGTTCACAGATTAAAACAATCTGTTTTACTCTTGGCAGGAACAATGAAACATAGTTCTCACCCTCGCCTTTTACGTGCGAATTACGATAAATCCTTGATTGATAGCACGTCATCTACTAAAAGCACGGAGATTACTGCTGTGATTGCTTTTGAAGCTATGTGGCAAATTCTGGTTTCTAGCATCAATATAGCTCTATTTTTTCATTCTAAATTACATTGAATAACAAAAGTGCGTACTTTTCAAAGTTTTAGCCACTCTACCCCAGAAATAAATCCAGCAACTCGAAATAGTCATGACAGGTGACACAGCAGCAGGTGAGAACTTTTAACACGGTTGCGTGTTTTTGAAACGCATTTGTGCTATTGGCAATTGCAATTATCGATCCCGGGCTACAATTGTCACACCGAAATGTCGTTCATCATGAGTGCAACGAAATCGCGAGTGTAGCGAACTAAGCTAGAGTTCCAGCAAGGAAAGGGTTGTTCAAGTTAAGTGAGCCAAATAGTGCAAACACCACCAACGTGTATACTTGTATTTATTATTTATTAAATAAGAAACCAAACAATATTAATGAGTACAGAGCACAATCACTCCTTTTGTAAGAACAATAACAAGCAAGCACAAGCAAGTATTAAGTAGTCATCCCACAAAACTAAAACCTAATTGTAGCGGCACATGTGCGACCGTGCTACCATCATCAATTCTAAGTAGGCAAGAGAGCACTTTACTATTCATGATGGGGTCACGCCATCAGACATTGTGGGAATCAAACTACACTCGGTCAAACATTACAAGATTTGCCGACGTCGTTACTGCCACAAGATTAGCCAAATACTCGTACACACACAGGCACTAATTTATAAAAAAAACAAAACAACTTGCGTCTCATCAGTCATGACATGTAAATACATTTTTTCAAACGTATATGCATGACAGAAGTGTCCAACAGTAAGCAGAAGCAGTGTTAAAAATAAATTCGTGAATAAAATTAGTCAATTACTGTAGTGGGGGACATGTGGTAAAAAGCAAAGTACATGCGAATGAATTAAAGTAAAGTAAGAAGCTATGAAAATCTCTCCGATCTTTTTTTAACTATATAAAATACCAGTGAGCCTAATAATAACACTATTGAAAGTTCAATTTATAGCTTACATCTTGACGCTGCTTCGAATTTGTCCGACTTCTTTTTCCTTTTCCATTTCCAAGGTTTAAAGAGGCGCCCAAAACTCGAGAATTTACTCTTTCTCTGAGGAGGTGGACTTCTTGAGCTTGGGGGCACTACGCTGAGCGACCGTGGTCCTATCCCATTTGGCATACTTTTGGCTAAAAACCACACAAAAATATATAATTATTTCACGAAAGCAACTTAGTGCTGCTGGACTGTTGGAAAACAGGGAATCATTGACAAAGTTCATGCGGGCACCAAAGAACATGCATGAGCCAAAACTAGGCACCATACCATGCACATGCATTGTTTTTCCACCGAAATAAAACTAAAAATACGTTCTCGTAGCTTGGGCACATGACATACATGATACATACTAGGAACTTTGTGGCTAACAGTAACTATCCATCAGCATAAGACGCTCTCACAACAGCCAGAGGACAAACACCTTAATACCTTCATAAATATTACATACTCCTTAAAATATAGGACTAGTACCTCACCCTGTACAACTTATCTATACGTATATACATGTTAATGCTTAAAACGATAAAATGCTGCAGCATGTATAAATCTAATCCAGTGAATGAGAAATGTTTTAATCAGATTATGAGCTCAACAATTTGGATTTTACCTCTGCTGCTTTCCGTTGTACAAGTGTACAATAAATATATGAAACACACGAAAAGGGTAAATGATAAATATCAACCCACAATTTAGATCGCATTCGACAATCGAAGATTGTATTCTTAAAGGTCGACTTGGCACCGAAAGCACTCAATCTCAACTCCCTCATTGGGGAACAATAATATCGTTTTATTTATGGAGGCTGAGAAAAAACAAGAACTTCGAGGAGCGAAAAAATATATGAAAGTCGAATGGAATATATTAGTGAAGTCATGCTAAACTTAAAATTCTACATTGCGAGTCTGCTTTGTGGAAGTAAAGTGATGGAACAATGAATGACAATATTAGTGTTCAAGTTTGCAAAGCCCACACACACACTCAATTCCCAGCCGTTTTAATGTGATGAATAAATCTTCTGCGGTAAAAGCAGAAAGCAACCAATATGGTATTTCGGCACTGATTGTTCAGAAGAAACTACAGGTCGATTACGTGTTTATTTCACCCAAAATACGAAGCTTCCGCTTTTGTACTTCCGGTGTTGAAGTACTGGTTGTCGAAGTATCAGTGTGGTAGTGATGAGTGCAGTATCCGTAAGAGTAAATATATGTATGTATTATGTATAATCCGTACCACCATCTGCGAACAGTAAATGTGTTCACACAACACGCTTCAAATCGTTCTACGGTCAATAATAAATTTATTTAACGTTGGGCTTACTCAAAACTTTCGCAATCTCCACAGGCGTTTAATATAAATACAATGAAAGGCTTAGCACAGTCTGAAGTTGCACAAATGTCCATGGAAAAATCGCATGTCAAAAAAATATAACATGTTTTTGTATGTACTTAGTACTTACTTACACCACCATACGAATTTTTGGCAACAATGAAATTATTGACTATTTACTACTGGATCCTCCTACCATTTCCCATGTATGTTATTCTTTTCAGCACCGCGCCAATCTGCTACAGGTGCTGACAACGCAATAAATGTTCAGAGCTACAATTATGTAGAAATTGCTAAAAAGCTGGTCCCGGTTTCGACTCCCAAGAAATACTGGAGATCTCTCTCATTGGAAACTTTTCTTCGTGAAACTCACGTGAGTCAGTGTAACTTGTAACTACACGGCAGACATGAAAACTTTTTTGGTTCCTCGACGGTTCAGAAACCCAGCCAAAAGTGTACACAGCACACTTATGGCGGTAACAGGCATAGTTAAGTAGTGGTAGGCAGCGGATTCGGTTGGACTAACCCTATAGACTAGAGAGTCTAAAATCCATAAACCAATTTAGTAGCTAGAAAGGGAATAAATATTCTACGCTGAACTTTAATGTAACTCCGCAGACACAAAATATACTAGTGCATGTGAAAACCTTTAAGTGTATCAACGGGGGAAAGGGGAATTATTTATTCATGCTCCTGTCAGTCCCATCCGAAAGATTTTGACTTGAGACGCTTATAGAATGTTTCCTACCATTTCCCTCCTCATACGTTTACGTAATCCATATACGCATATGTATCTAGTACGTGCAATGTGCACATATACACGTTGAATTTGACTTGTGGAAGCAGAAACAATGCTAAGAATTTTAATAGATTCTTGAGCTACGACACTAGTATTTTATTTTCTACACTTAACTTCCTCCGTACGTAGGGTTACAATATATTTTTTATGACGTTGTAATATTCTATCTGGCTTCGGTTTCTTTTCAACCCTTGTAATTGTACATACGGAAGCTGTAATAACATTCAGAAGGAGGACTGGGACGAAGGAAATCCAATTAAATTACAAAGGTTAATGCAGCATAATGAAAAGACTCAAAACCTTGAGCTATAGTCACAAAACCAGCTACTTTGAAGGGTACCGAAATTATTTAGGAGTACCACTAAAATCTTTTAAGGGTACTGCCCTCTTAGTTATAGTTAGAAATTGATTTCCACGATCAATACCAGTGTAGCATCTTGATTAGTAATACATTTTGTGGAAAAAATATCAAATCTAATGATACGTGAAGTAAAGCTCAATGGCAGTTCTTTTAAAATATTTTTCAAAATATTAAATACATAAATGAACATTTAATGGTTCACCACTTTTGCTGATATTGCTCTGGAAAATAACTTTCACACTTTTCGCCTGAACATTTATATATTATACACCGGCGTTAGCGCTGCAATCATTAAATGGACAAACTTCCGGGTCAAGAATGAAAATAGTAGTGAAAACTTGAGAATCTTCTGTACTTTGTTACTATCTTTATACAATATTTGCATGTGAATTATGCATACACATTAGAATTACTGAAGTCAGGACAAAAACCTGTGCATTGCATACATAACCAAGTATTTACATTTACTCTCAACCTCATTAATTGTAATCGGGCGTAGCAGCGTAATATTTCCCAGTACGTGTACGGTGGGCGGGCAACACGTTCCGACACAACCACTGACGAGATGTAAGAATGTGAGAATAATCAATGCATTACTGATTAAAATTAACTAATTACTAGTAGTCAATGAGTTCTCCAACTCCTCAACACTTCGTTAGTTTAGTATAATGAATCTTGAACTCCTGTTATCTGTATCTACTTAAATGAGTATGCTCACAACATAGTAGTAAAAATCTTAATGCACATAACTCATCCTACATAAGTAAACTCGTGTCACGGGGTCCACCCCTTTCTTACATACATGAAGGACGCTTCGGACCCAGATTTTATAGGTGACATGAGTTTTGGATTACGATTCATTTCCGTGTACACCGTGGAAATGTCTATGGCTAGTGTGTTCGCGATTCTCAGTGGTCTTAGTATATTTTGCTATCAAAATTCAACATGTGTAATTAGTAATGGCAAATATTCAATTTTTGAACAATCCAACTGAATCAAAATACGAAAAATTCAAATCATGATTCATGCGATTTAATTTGTTTCAATTCCAGGTTGTGGATTGAATAAAATCATTAATCAGTTATTAACAACAACAAATTTCTTTGCTCGATTTTTTTTCCTTTTACAAAATTTTAAACAATGTAATAAAGAGCACGTGTTTGCCGAACTACATGAATGAGCCTAATCTTGACAGGTCGAAACTTAATATGACTACGTTAATGTTGATGTTTACATTTCTTTCAATATTTTGAGGCTCAATGCACCGTCTCGGACCAATTAAATGCATTTTTATACCGATTTAAACTTGCCGAAGTGCTTACACGTATTTAATGTAATGTATTTAAGTATTAGATATTATGAATCACGCGCATGAAACAT
Organism: Disparrhopalites patrizii; assembly: GCA_034698585.1. Taxonomy (NCBI): domain Eukaryota; kingdom Metazoa; phylum Arthropoda; class Collembola; order Symphypleona; family Sminthuridae; genus Disparrhopalites; species Disparrhopalites patrizii. Next base: position 24,533 of record JAQGBT010000517.1, read on the forward strand.
TGGCAGAAAATGTGTTGGGACCCCGTACTGTCACTCACGGCCTGAACATAAAGCGGACGGTTTTTATACTTATAGTATAATATGACAGCAACTCTAATAAAAACCGTGAACAAGTCTAAAAAGAAAAACACTAGAACACCGGTTTCGTACATTTTGTTTAAGATTTTTGCCTACCGTCGGCGGCACGAACATACTAGTACGATCATAAGTTACAGAGTATTGAAAAGCTATCTTTGGCCTTTAAATACCACGCGTGGTCATTACGGCACGGGAAATGTTTCCGATTGTTTGTAGATTGTAAACTACATATGTATATGTATTTAATGACGTTAATGAAAAAGTAATAACGCAACCAAGGAGCCGCCAAACAAGTACGTTGAAGGTTTATGGATGCAGATAGTGCATATCCCGGGAAACTGCCACTGGGTGTACCGTACACATACTACATATCATTTAGTTAATGTTAAATTGAGACCCACCAGTGGAGCCTACAGTTATTTATTATCAGGATTTCGTTTCTTGTGCAATGAAATACACAGTCCACACGGTACGGAATTACTTTGTACCAAAAAAGCTGTCAACAACAGGGCAACAGGGCCCACTAAAAACGCAGTTTTTTAAGGTTCTGATATAACACAAACACGCGTTCTTAGCTTATATGTTTTTCGTCAAGCTTCTAAGAATTCTAGCTTATCCGTGTTTTTCTGGACTTACGAGCAAACGAACCGTTATTCATCAGTATTTCTAGATAAGATTAGGGTAACTACAAATCAAACACCCACTGAATCAAACAATCAACACTAGCAAGCGAATGACATTAAAAGAACAGCCTTATTACGTGAGATTTAAATTAGATTCGTAGCTTACCAACATCACTGTCCGCAAAGGATTTCAAGCCAAAGGCAAAAGTCTTGGATTCTTTCATACTTCCATCGCCGATACATCCTACTAAATCTCGGTCACGCGACTCATTGATGGGTCCCCGAAACTCTAAAGGATTATTGTCTGAATTTTGATTTGAGGCACTACTACTGATTAGATGTTTCTCTCTCCAACTGGTAGTCTTCTTAACAAAGCTGCTATAGTTATCTTTTTTATCATCTTGAATATCCGGACCTGATTGAGACTGAGAGTCTGTCATTTCCTCGGCCATCATCGAATCTCACGGATGTCAACGCCGCATCGGCAAAATGTTGTTGGACAAACTTCGTTTTTACTCCTCGGCTAGTCGGCCAGCCGTCTGTACCGGAAGAAATGCGATAATTAGTCTGAACCAGCAATCTGCGATAGGAAATCATCAACGTTTCCGTCCTATGTGTTGTCTTGTAAGTTTCATCGATGTTTCTTGTTGAAAAATAATTTGACTATTGTTGGTACGTCGTTGATATTGCTTGTACTCAAAAAACGTGAGTAGCGTTTACGTGGCCAAAAAATCCGTGTGTAACGTTTAAAAAAATAGTTCTTTTATACATAGGTACACATTATTGGAATTGAAAGATTTACCGGGCAGCATTTTATTCATTTTCGCTTCTCAGATTATTAGGCTGAAAGCTCTGGTCTTTCATTCATCTTCATAAGATTTACACTTAATCGAAGCCCTGCCACCGACCACTTACGTCGTACTTCGTACTGTTTCCGATCTTTCTTACACTAATTTCTTAAGTCATTGTCTGTATTTGAGCAAGAGGAAAGTCAGTATTAAATACACGTTAATAATGTTCCCCTTTCTGATACCGTTCTGGAAATTCGTTGCAACACGTGAAATCACATTTACATGAAAAGTAATAGGTGACTTGGTGGAAACATTAACAAGAAATCATTCAAATCTTACTCTTGAAACGGCCTACCGCAGTCCACGGTTACAAAAAACATCAAGTTATCCCAATTACCCTCTAACACATACCAACTTCCAAGTGAGGTTTTAAAGCATAATTTACCCAAGTTCCCCCCACCCTAATAATTCACTGAATTGCACACAGAATATATTACTTTTGTTCATCCCAGATGTGTGAATACAAATGCCATTATACTATAGTCCTTGAAAGACATTTAGGGGGTAACAAAAAAGGAAAACACCAAACAAAAATATAACAAAAGAAAAACCGAAAACAGAGGGAAATACTCCAAATCAAACGAAGTTCCATCAATGTTTGGTACAGGGCACTACATGAAGAAGCAAATAAGTAATTAACAAGTTGAAACGATAAAATAACAATTAAAAAAAATGAGCACTGAACACAAACTTAAAGATGAGTAAGTTGAAGAAGGAATTCAAAGAAAATCCTTTTTTCTTCTTCTTTACTATTATGAATATTTTACACAATTCGCACTACTGTTTCCCACTCCATTTCACTGGATGTCAAAAAGACCCCAAAAACTGTTTGTCTTTTCCTTTTTTTAATTATGCTGGCCACAATTAGTCCGTATTGTATATATATTTGTGTGGTGCGGCTGGGTGCCCGAAAAAATTAACTCGTTTAAAAACTTTTCGATGCGGATCAGCTTCGTAAGGATACATACATTATGTATGTATAAAATATAGTCAGTTCTTTCAGTTGGTGAAACTGAAATTGAAACTACTGAAAAAGGAGTTGAGTATACAGAATGCATAGAGAATACCGACGTTATATTTCCAAGGTATGAGTGTACACTGTACACTGTAACAGTGTATACAGGTAGATGGAAGGAAAAAAGAGAGAGACGGACACTCCGCATCGCCATACCAGTTCAACCAGAGATGAGCAACCCAGTGGCTCTCATTCCCCAAAAATATTTTCGTAATTTCATACAATAATAATTCCAAGCTATACAATCACAAAAGGGTACCTTTATAGTGACGCAAATAGTGCTGTAACTGTAAGTTTGTTATTTGTTCCGTTTTTGTAAATCCACAAATTTCCCATAGCTTTTGTTTTTTCTATTGTTTTTGTTGGCAATTTTGTTTTTCGCATGTCATTATACGATAAACAAATTACGATTTTGTTAAGTAACAAAATTGTAACAAAATTGTAACAAAATACAAAACAAAATCGCAACAAACTTACAGCACTAGACGCAAAGTACAGCTATCCCGCAAAGGCGCAAAGAGTGCGCGGATCATTGGCGGGGTCCGTTTGGTCGTAAATGACGTATTTAGTGTCATCTTTTAAATAATAGAACAGTTCACGGGTAGAGAAAATGTAAGGATTATTTAATTATTTTAACCATTAGAAAATGTATCACTTCTGAAAGCAATAAAACGTGTTTTGTCAGCGCTTCCTCTCATTTGTTTTCAAACTAAAATTATAGCTTTGTTGTTTTCAAAGTTTTAGCTTGGTTATTTACAAACTTAAGCTTCACCTTTTTTGCGTGGAAACTAAAGTTTTAGCATTGTTCCTTTGTGCACTAAATACTAAAGTCGTAGTTTTGTTGTAAATTAAAACAAAACTGCATCAACATTACGAATTTGTAGCATCTCATTTCAGGCCAAACCACATCCTTTCAAAAGCGCCGCATTATGTTGTTCAAATTTTACAAATATAACACAATTTTTAGTGTTACAAGGGGGAAAATGCTCCTCAAATCTTCAAAATAATTGGGTAAGTCCACCGGCTTGAGATTCGAACCAAAGTTCATAAACTACAAACCCATGTAAAAGAATATGCGCGAAATTATCGTGTTAACACATTAATTAGAATACTGAGCAAAACAAGTACACTCCATAGATCTAAATTACATAACCGTTACCTTAAGAAGTTGGATAAATAAATTAATAGATTCCCTCTAGTTAAGAATAATACCTTGTATTAATTATAGTAAGTACACAAGAATCACAAACACAGTAAACAATGATTTATGTAAATGTCCATTCCATATTTAAATAACATAACCGTTACCTTAAGAAGTTGGATAAATAAATTAATAGAACCCTTTTAGTTAATAATAATACCTTGTATTCATTATAGTAAGTACTAAGTACACCAGAATAACAATCACAGTAAACAATGATTTATGTAAATGTATGTCTTAAACTATCTTCGGCGCACAACTAATGTGGAATTTTAATACTGTTAATTGGCTGTGTACTGTGAATGTTTTGGAAGACAATGAAGTCAATATTAATTATTATTATTATGTTAGTGGTACGTATAGTGGATGCAAATGGTCAGTTATCAGCAATTCTACAAAATATTCATGTACATGGACATAATCCCTGTCCCCTTGTCTATTGTTATCTTCAAGCTGGATAATACATAGCATTCAATTTTCTATAAAAAAAAAATTGATACAACATACAAGTGATGTCCTTCATGTGTATATACCTATCCACGTTTTATGAGGCCAAAAATGACTCCATGTAACAGTATTTTGAGAGCAAGCACATTGTAGAAGTGACCTGTCTGTGTCTACTTTAATGGGAAATAAACTGAATAAATAAAATAAATATAACGGCACCATGTTGATTGGCTGTTGCTCTGGAATGCAGGGGAAGGTGCACATGCCTGGCTACAAATATTTGTGTCTTGGGGTTGCCGCAACAAAGCAATAGATGGAAGTGAGACTCCATTTTTTTAAATCTTCCCAACTTGCTAAACCGTGATTCATTCGGCGTTGATCAACACTCATTATGTACTTACTTCTTACGCTCCTATCTTCTTAAAGCAGCTCAGGATTCCCCGTTGTTTTTTTTGTACCTAAATTGTTACATACACCTGTCTGCTCTCCCTGCCCCTGTAATGTAATCATCTCCATGTGTGTATCACCACACGGATAAGCCTCTTAATCCATAGATACAAACGAAAGCTAAAAAACGCCAAGCTCAGGTATGCCGCTCCTTTCCACCAGACAAAATCCTCTGATGCTCCCACAAAAATTAAGAATTTTATTTAATCAAGAATAATTTAAGCCAGATTTTTCAAGTCTGGATTACGTGAACTTATAGGTTGAGATTTTATCCTTCCTTCATTAAACCGGATATAATATCTTGACAAAAATACGGAGAAAGTAATGACGTAAAACAGGGAAAGACAATATTTTTCAATGCAGCACCGTGTTTTGTGTTGACAGAAACGTTGAAAGTGATGATACCCCAACCCCAATACGTACATGAACAATTTTTTTTCGCCTTTAACCGCCCATATCTTCATGTATGATTTAATCCGGTAATCCAAAGTACAGGGTTATGGATTGTTGATGGTAATTCTATAATATGCCCTAAGTACAAGGGAATACCGCTGATAGAAGGATTACGGATTTATTGTTGAGACCCGTAAACGTATAATAAATAATAATAATAGTATAATAGGTATAATAGCTACATTTCAAAATAAATTGTAAATAAATAATATCCACCATTGTATTGCTTTCATCCCTGTTGTCAGGTAACAAGATTTGGTCCAGTGTTCCAGATTCCAGAGAATCCATAGTTGGCGTATATCGGTATATATCATCCGACCTCATTTGACATTGATAGCTTGTCCTGGAACAAAATTGCTGGTTAAAACCTTAAAAAGTGTGTTCCTTTCATCATGATGCTGCTTCGCGTTTGTCGTTATCCTGGAAATTCCAAGATACTATTTAATGATTAAATTAAAATTAATTAAATTAAACACAACTATAATGGGAATCATGGACAGGTATACACAGGTATACCAGGTGTGGTAAAAATTGTAAAAACTTTGGAATAAAGGGGCATGGTGTGATCTCCAATTTCCCTCCGCATTTGAGCACTAAAACTGTAACGAACAGAATGTGGTAATTCGATGATAGGTAATTCAACATGCTAATAGATTTAGGTAAGTATTCACGTAATATTGCAATTTGCAATATACATCATGCAAATGCGCTTCCATAAACTGCTTGACGTTTACTGGTATTTATTTACGACAGTAGTATTAATTAAATTAATTTTAAAATGCAAGAGAGACCTACTACCAAATTTTTTTTGTACCGGTGTTCACCTAAAACTTGCATTTAATGATCCCATAATTACTTAATTTTGTGTAGACAGATACGCCTAATGCCTAGTTACGATATGTATAGCAGAACATTTGCGTTTTTACGGAATACCTTTGAATACATATGCGTCTTCCAATGATTTAAAATGGACTCTGGATTTGAAGTTAAGTCGAGTTTTATGGTGAAAAACGTCATAAAGTCATAGAGAATGAACCCACAACAAGCCATTTTAGCGGGCTTTGTGGAATACGGGCCTTTTTCTATATGCCGCGTGTGTTGTGTGTGTGAGCATCCGCAAAAAAATCTGTTTTATTTTGAGCATCTCTTTTTCCGTAGTTTTTTCAGTTTTATAATTTTATCATTTATGTGTGCTACTAACTTGCTTTAGGATTTAATTAATTAATGGACTTGAAGAGGATCTTGTGGGAATGTCAGTGGTGGTCCCGTCTCCAACTTTTTGACGTTTGATATTAGTTTTTAATTCACTAATATTCGGCTAGATTTTTGTGAATCAAGTTCGTACTATACTAAATACATGACTTGCAAACGTCTGAATGTCCGTTCTTTTTAATGTGGAAGGGATAGTTCTTAATTGGCTGTTTCCAAAACTAACCTAAAAGGTGTAAGTACACAAATAGAGAAATTAGCAGCGTATTATAACTTTTGTGTCAAACTGATATGCAAATATCCTTTGGCCCGCGATTTAATGTATGAAGTATACTTAATACGGAGGGAAAACTTTTGGTTACTAGTTGTCTAGTAGTTTGAAAAGTGTACTGATGGAAATACATTTAATGTTCGTAAGTACACGGTGAAAGTTCATTGTTCGTGTCATCGTGTGACCTAGTGTGGATGTAGTACCGATTAACATTTCAGCTCAAGTTTTGTCACCTACAGAATTCATTACCGATTTGGTTGGGAAATGTGAAGAGGTGTTAAGACCTTTATAAAGCCTTAACATTATTGCTAGTGTGCCCTTGCTGATACCTTGGTTGCCGAGCTCTGTTGGAAAATAAATGTTCATTATTACAAGAATTTTATGTACTATGGTTTTCAATCGTGCTGATTGAATTTAAGTAAATGAAGATGGAAGGAAACCAATTGGATGGATGTGGCCGTAGCATACAACATTGTCTCACTCTGATTCAGACTCGCCGGTGATGACTACGATTTGTGATACTTCCATGATACAGTGTTGAAGGATCAAAATCTATTCCGTTATCATGAGACCTAACAAGTTTGATAAGACTCCGGAGGAGGCCCGGCCATATAAGTTATGAGTATTTTTGTCATTTCACTTCCTTTAAACGACGACAGGCCATGTACATTAGAACCGCGTATTGAAGCTCTGTAAATGACTTTTTTCTGTTTTGTTCCAGCACGACAAATCAACTGATCAGTCTCGTAGGAATCAGCTTGCAGCAGAAGAATATTATGGTAGGTAATAGCTCCCGGCATGTAGTACTGCATAACGAGTCGCAGAAATATGTACATTCAGCCTCAAAATTGAAAGGAACTAAATTGTTAATACAGCAATAAATGACAAAGAAAATATGTATATCTGTCACTCCTAGTGCGGTCTACTCGTACTTGTTCATATTTCCGGATTCGTTTAATGTTTGTTTTTGTTTTATTTTTTTTCTAGGGCCTGGTGGAAATGACCTTAGTTCCCAAAAAACCTAATCTAAAAAATGTGAAGATAAATGCGAAGCAGTGCAAAATATTTAAAATTACAGTAAATGGGACATTTGAGTGTAAATTTAGCTACTACGACCTGTCCTTGGAAATAACTTCTCTAAGCTGCACCACTAACAATTTTAGTTTGGAACAGTTTTACACGGATCATCTAAACGCTGTTTTGGAGAGTGATCCAGATGCTGGAGGAGGTATTCATCGTTTGCTAATGGCCATTAGTTATGAAAGATTTACTAACAACAGCGCAAATTTGTTATGCTTGCTTGTTACTCTTTCAGGTGAAGTTGTTGTGCGGTTGCCAAATGAAGCCAGTCATCTAATTGTAGAAGGCCGACCCTTTCGTTTGACTGTTGAATATACTTTAGAAAATCCTCAGGGTGGTCTGCATTTCTATGTTCCAGAAGATCCAAATAGTTCAGAGGTAAACTACGACATTTAAAAAAAAATTTTTTACAACGTGCGTTTGGTATTTGTCTGTATATCAATTTTGTATGCCAGTCAAGTCCCAAATCGAAATCATATGAAAATAGGAAGCTGAAATGCACTGCACTGCATGAGGATAATTCTTGTATTTGCAACTTCCTTGGCATTGAATAACTAGTTTTTGTATCCGCGCTATGCCAAACGCATTTTACATACAAGCTGTACTTTTGACTTGGGATGGGTCAAGAGTGAAATTGGTTAAAAAATGTACCGATAATGTTAATTTTAAATATTCATTTTAGCGGGCACACATGTTTTCCACACGTTATGAAAATAGTGCGCGCCTATGGTTTCCATGCATCGATAGCTTTTCAGAAGTGTGCACATGGAAGTTGGAATTTACTGTGGATGAAAACCTTACTGCCATTTCATGCGGCGACTTGCTAGAAATTGTTCAAACTTCTGATGGCTCGAGAAAAAAAACGTATCATTACTACCTGTCAGTACCAACTGCAGCACCTAACATTGGCTTGGCTGTGGGTCCTTTTGAAATTTACGTCGATCCAAATATGCATGAAGTAGTACATTTTTGTCTGCCAGGGTTAATGCATTTGCTGCGATGGACATCTCGCTTTCTCTACGAGGTAGGTTTGTTAGCTAACTACTTGCTGGTTAAAGCATTCTTGGTACGATTGTAAAACTTTCTAGGATATTCCATTCAATTTTGCAGATTGATTTAATGAATTTTGTTTGGGAAAGGTTTTCGAATTCTATGAAGAGTCGCTTGCAACTAGATTTCCTTATAGTTGCTTTAAAAATGTTTACTGCTGTCAGACCTACCAAGAAATGACGTCCTATGCCTCATTGTGCATATTGGAGTAAGCTCTTTGCAGAAAAAACTATGTATTCTGAATTCAAGAAACACTTAATACGGATAAAGACCGAATACCCAAACATTTATTATTTTTTCAGTACCAATCTGTTGCATACATCGGCAATTGTTGATCAAACGTATATCACACGAAGCTTTTCAGCGCTGTCTATTGCGGAACAATTTTACTCCTGCTTCATATCTATGCAGCATTCTGCTGATGCGTGGTTGTCTAAGGGAATTTCTAATTATTTGCGGGGATTATACCTCAAAAAGTTTTTTGGCAACAATGAATATCGACACTGGATTCATTCAGTAAGTTTCGACTATTATACGTACAAAGTCAGTGCTTTCTTGCACTGTTAACTTTTGTGTCTATATTCATTGTATTTGTAACCATCTTTGCAGGAGCTACAAGACGTAATAAAGTATGAGCAACAGCATGGTGGCATCATTTTGGATCCAAGCATGCTACATCAAGTTTCAAGTCTTAGAAGCTCAGGAATTGGAAACAGCAATAGCAATAGCGGTTCCAATTTTCGGCCTCCTCAAAATACTCAGGTTTTCTACAGTAACTTTTTCAGTACCTATTTTTTTTGAAAAGCAAATTTCATTTGTTATTTTCTGTAGGGTTCAGGAGAAGGGGGACATTTTTTCCCCCTGCAAAACCCTCAAACGGTGTCACCTGAGTACATGGTGTACTACGCGAAGAAGGCTCACTTGGTAATCAGAATGCTGGAACACCGTATTGGAAGTCAGTTGCTATTACAGGTAGGCACAACCACTTAAGTACGCAATAAGTAATTTTCATGTTTTATGTTCCATTAAGTCTAATTTTCAATGCTTATTATTATTATCGATTCAGGTATTAAACAAGCAGTTGTCCCTGGCTTCTATCTATATTTCTCAATCCCAGCAAACTGGTATGGGCCTACTTTCCCCGGCTCAGATTATTTCGAATGCGAATGCACCGAATACATCATCTTCTGGTAAACAGTGATATTTAACAGGATCGCTTTGTGTAGAAACAAAAATGACTCCAATCTACTCCAAATGTTGTAACTCTCACGTTCCAAAAAATGGCTTTACAGGTCCTGGGACGAATCCAACTAATCCTATGCTGATAAGTACAACGTCATTTACGCGAGCCATCTTTACGGTTACCGGCAAAGACATGACTGTTTTTATGGACCAATGGGTTAGACAGGGTGGTCATGTCAGATTTCACATGGCCTTTATTTTTAATAGGAAAAGGTAATTTTTTTGCATGTTGCCTAGAAATTAATGAAATTATTTGTATTCATTATCGACAAACAGGACTCATTGATCATTGATTATTAATGTACTTCAGAAATACCGTAGAACTGGAGCTCAAGCAAGAGTGTACACAACAACTAGGAGTTCGTAAATATGTCGGTCCGCTTACTGTTGCTCTACAAGAATTAGATGGAACTTTCAAGCATGTATTGCAAATTGAGGGTACACATTCCAAGGCTGACATTGTATGTCACTCGAAGAGCAGGAGACAGAAGAAGAAAAAAATTCCTTTGTGCACAGGCGAAGAAGTAGATATGGATCTCACGACTATGGAGTGAGTGGTTGAGGAATAGTAGGATAGAAGGAAACATGTTAGTTTTTTTTTCAATATTATACGTAATTTGTTTTCTTATAGTGCCGATTCACCGGTATTATGGATACGTCTCGATCCTGAAATGACTCTTATTCGTGCTGTGGATGCTCGGCAACCTGACTTCCAATGGCAATATCAGCTGAGACACGAACGAGATGTGACAGCACAGATAGAAGCTATTTGGGCTCTTGAATCGTAAGTGTCATCTGTTGCTGCTGGAATACATAAATGAATACTTTAAAGATTATGGAATATTTACTGTCACTCTGTTTTTCAAACGTTTTATTAGGCATCCGACACCACAAACGCGGTTAGCACTGACAGATTTAATTGAAAATGATCAGAGCTACTACAAAGTTCGTTGCTTGGCATGTAATTGCTTAGCTAAAGTAAGATACATTTCAGTTCCATCATTCAAGTGGACATGTACTCATTTTTGTCACGTATGCATGTGTATGTAATTATTTACGTTCTGTTAAAACCGTACTACAGGTTGCCAATGCTATGGTTTCCAATTGGTCTGGCCCACCTGCTATGTTAAATATATTTAGGAAGTTTTTCGGGTCTTTTTCCAGCCCTCAAATTGTTAAACACAATGATTTCTCGAATTTGCAACATTATTTTCTCCAAAAGGTAAATTATTTGAATTGATATTTTCGAAGTACTTGAAGATAGCATGGTTGAATTAAATGTGTGCAGTTCAGGTGATATACATACATATGTACTTCTGGTACACGATTGCAGACAATTCCTATTGCTATGGCTACTCTGAGAAATACCCATGGCATTTGTCCCTCAGAAGTGATCAAATTTCTCCTGGATTTATTTAAGTACAACGACAATAGTAAAAATCGTCTTTCAGATAATTATTACCGGGCATCTCTAATCACGGCTTTAGGGAATACGGTTACGCCAGTTGTGTCTTATAGTCAAGTGGGGTAAGAATAAACAGCAGTTAAAAATTCTGTTGAAATGATTTTGTACGTTGGTTTAAATATTTAAATTGCTGGATATGGAACACGTACTATGAAAAATGGTTTCAGAACTGACATTACGGCGGAGTCCTTATCGTCGGATACGCGGTCTATAATGGACGAAATAACGAGATGCCTTAATTTAGAGAAAATGCTACATTCCTACAAATATACAGTTACCGTCGAATGCCTCCGAGCCTTAAGAAAACTTCAGAAATTCAGCCATATCCCTAACAATGTCGATATTTTTCGATCTTACGCGGTTCACAATCAATCTTACGGTGAGAAAGGGATTGTTTTGCAACAACGATGTACATCACTAAATCAGATGTGTAATGGAATGTACTTTGTTTAGAGGTAAGACTAGCAGCATTGGAAGCGTTGGTAGACTACACTAAAACGGATGGCGCTCTTAGTGACGCCGAATACTTGCTAAATATTGTGGAGAATGATCCCCATCCGCGCATGAAGTACGACCTATGCCAGCTTATAGTATCTTCATTAACGGAAAAGCAGGTATGCCGTCCATCAGATTCAGACCTATGCTAGTCGTAGTCTTCGTAATAAGTTATGAAGTTGGTACCTGAACTCCGGAAAAACATATTTTTACCAGAAAATTATGGTTTACAGGGAGAACGACGTAAATCTAAGTCACCCTTCAACCATCGGACTATAGCCTTAAAACTTTGGCGAAAATACAAGTACCTAATTTCTTCGCAAAATTCATTTAATATATATATATTAGTAGGAACCAAAACTTGGGCCTACATACTGAATTAGCTCTGTCATGTAATTGAATGTGGTTTTAGTTACGAAAACAGCATTGACGCACGCCTACGTTGTAGTTTGGTCGACCTTTATCATGCTCTATTTGGGAATAAGAAACCACATTGCTTGCTGGATGACGAACAGCAGCAATTAGCAGACTCTGGAGAAGGGGCTTCTAGAAGGAAATCGCCTTTAACCACCAGGGAAGGATTAGATGAGTTCAAACGGTTACAGGTATCTACAATGCATTTGCTATTTTCTGAATCTGTATCGCGAATATTAGTAGTATGTGTAGGTAAATCATGTTCCCGGATTTCATTTGTCCATTCATGTTCCGGAAGTATATTTCCGGTCATGTATTATTTCCCAACTTTAATTTGCAGGAATTGGCGGACATGGGAGAACCAGATCCTCCAAAAATGGTTTCCGCTAAAGTTTTATCCACGAAGCGGGAATCTATGGCTTCTGATAACTCTGGAGAACTTCCAGAGTCGATGGACACATCTTTACCAACATCATTTGAACCTGGTATGTTTAAGAAGGATAAGGAAAAGGACCGGGAAGGAAGTAAAGAGAAGGTGGAGGTGGAAAAAGACAGAGATCGAGGTGGAGAGAAAGATAAGGAAGACGAGAGTGCTGAGCCACATTCACATAAAAGACATCACCACCATCATCACAGCAAGGTATGATATACATATGTGCTTCAAGCCACAGCGAATTAATTTCCAGTTTTCATCGTTTTGTTTACAAATACGGTATGTATGCTATAATTTGTTCGCATTCCTGATCTTTGAATTTTGCAGGTCAAGAAGAAGAAGGAGAAGAAAAAGAAGCACAAACATAAGCATAAACACCGTCATAGTCATGAGCATAAGAAACCTAAGATTCCCAAAGAGGAAACACTAAGTTCAGCCAGCTCTGCCAGCAACAGCCCGGCTCACAACAGATAAAACGAAGCGGCACTCTGTGGTATTAGTAAAAGTAAAAAATAATGTTTGAATGCAAGAGTTGTGTGCAAGTGTAATTATGTGTAATGCGTATGCACTACACACATTTTTTTTTAATTTCGCGTTTTCGTGTGGCGGAATGAATAAACAAGTAAAACTAATATATTAAAAGCAGTTGATTATCTGATTTTACTCCTTTGGAAAACGAATAAAATATTTTTGTTAAGAAGCGATGAACGGCGAAGTGACAAGAATTATATGCGAATTATATTATGCTCACGCTCGACTTAATGCAAGCCATCTCTGATTTTTCTGAGTAATTTGTTTGGATAGAACTGGATCACGAAGACGCATCTTCACCTCCAACTTCCCCACAGGTTTTCGGCCTTCGAGAACCTGAAAATATACCAAATTGTTAAATAATTTATGCTTTTAAGTTCACGGTGCAAGTAGATACAGAATTTTGTTACCTCGAAAGCGTCATGAACAGTGCATTTAGTTTCCAATCCAGCTAGCTTAGCCGTAGCAGTGCCGATGAGTGTATTCCCTTTAAAAAATCCCCTAGAAAACACATTATTGTTAGGGTAACCTTTATAATATCAATAATCTACGCACTAAGTAAAAGCTTACCCCTTAGCCCAGACCTCAAACTTGACACCGTGGCGGTGAACGAACCTCTGGAATCTTGAACCTCGATTTATGGACATTTTAAATGTTGTATTATATGCAGGATTATTGGTATCCTTTACTAATGCTGTTTTATTCGTTTGCATCTCCTCTGCCTGCAAAATCAATTATTAGGTAATTCGGTACCCAATTACTTCAACATACATTTACTTAGTCAAAAAGCAATTAGTAAAAGTTTTTCATATTTTTAACTCACCGATGGGTAACATAATTCGACTTTGACGTAAGTATCCACAGTTGTGGGATTAGAGACTTTGTAATTGACTCCTTGTAATACAGCTATTTCAATTTCGTCTTCAGTAAGGTCGGTGTTGCATCTGCATTACAAACAAACTTGACCTTCATTTGGTTCTTTTAGCATATTCGTGTACAAATTTTGCAAAATAACTGTCGTAATTACTCGGTAATGCTGAAAACTTTGTGCACATAGTGAAATTTGGGTAGATTGCCTCCTTGTTTCGCTGCTATTCGGAGCACATCTAAGTCCTGCTTAGATTCCAGCGCTAACTTTTCAAACCTATTAGCTGATGCTACATCACCAATCGCTTTATAATGGTTCCGCGTTTCAACGCACATCTACAACATACAAAAAAACTGGCGATGCTTGATTTGTAAGAACCATGGAACAATGTCAAGAAAAAACAACAAATTTAACCTTGATTTGTTTTTTAAAGTCTTCTTCCAGTTTAGCATACACTTCAGGATCCGAAGTCGGCTCTATACAATCTTCCGCAGATACAAGTTCAAAATTTTCGGCTTCCAAGGCACCAACAGCTTCTGGCTCCGATGGAACCTGCGCGAAATAACATTTCTCGTACTTTGTTCAAATGTTACGAATACAGCTGTATGTGTATCGGATATTTTTCTTTAATGATTAAACATCTGAACTAATACGTTGAAAGCAAATTATTACTGTATTCATATCGACTGGAAATCCGCATTTATTTGCTTCAATTAATTTATCAATTCCTTTGGCCGTTCGCAAATATTCTCGTGCATGTTCCACATCCCCACGCTTCTTGGCATTTATTGCAGCGCTTTTAAATTGTTGCTGGCGTTTTAAAAGTAAGTTCAGCTGCTTTTGCTGCAATACGGTTGAATTCGATGGTTTTTTGCCACTTCCAGATGCAGGAGAAACTGACTGTGGCCTTTGATTGCCTGAAGATTGCCTGGAAGCACCACTGGCAGTACCTGGAACAGTAGGTGCTGCAGCTGGAGTAGTTGGGTTTATGGCCTCGGAATCAACAGGTCCAGTTGCTGCAATTCCTGATGGTGCATTAGTTCCTGGAATCGCTCTTTCTCCTCCCGGAATAGGCAATGGATCAAATCCAGGAGGTGTAGGAAGTTCATCATACGGAACAGGCTTTCCTCTTTTATGCAGCTTTATAGCATCTTCATACTGTTTTACTATTCTCCCGAAGCGCCTGGCTTTTGATGGATTATCGGCTTCACTGGCTTTGGTTACTTCCGATTTATACTTCTCCAGTCTCTCTTCTAAAGATTCCAACATTGTTTTCTCAGACACTGGTTTTGATGGTTCTTCCGCAGCTATTTCTACGGGAGGAGCAACAGTTGGAACTGAATCTTGAGTAGTCATTTCGGATGCTCCTTGTTTGAACTCATTCTGTACAGGTTGTTGCGACTCAGTACTTATACACGGATAAGACGACAAGTCAACCTCTAGTCCAGTTGTTGCAGCAGATTCTAAAGTCTGCAAACAGAAACCAATAATAATAAAACCTAAAAAATATAGCTACTAGGCAAATATTTTCAAATTCCTGGTACATAAACCAACCTTAGCCAATTTTAAATATTTTAGACTGTTAGGCGTGTCTCCTGCCCTTTTCAGAGCCACAGCGTACTTTTTATACTCTTTTATTCTGATAGCAACGTCACTCGGAATTTTCATCAATACTTTCTCAGGCACACGCTCTTCAACAACTTCTGTAGGTTTATCTGACAGTGGTTCATAGGCAGGTACATCGGGAAGGAGTACAGGCATAATGGATACAGGTACGGGTTCAACAGTTGCTGATGTTGAAACGGGTTCATTTCTAGGTTCTGCAACCGTCGGCGTCGGAATTGAAATGGGCTCATTTGTAGATACTGCAACTGCCGGTGTCGTACTAATGGCAGGAGGAATTTCCGCTTCATCAATTACAGAACCCGCTTTTGCTTTTCGGATCAAATCTTTTAACGTCTTGATAGCGCGAACAAGTCTACATGTAAAATGAACATTCATTCAGTATCCGGCACCAAAATGAAAAGATATCACTCAACAATATGAAGATATTTTGGTTTTTGTACAAACCCAAACAAAATGTTTAGTCCATAAAAAATCTGCACAATCTAAGCATTAATGAGTACGGAGTATGTTTCACATTTTTGACACCATTTAAAATTTAGCCAACAACATTTAACCAGCAAGTCAGTATGTTTCGTATGCAAAACCGTGGGCTACGTTTGAAGAATAGTTTTTGGCCCTGCATACTGCCCTTAGACTCGTGACATAATACGTATCATAACAGCACTCCACACTAATTGCCCACAAGGTCTTCATCAAGCTTAGAACTCCAATAATCTTGTAGTATAGTTCTAAGAAACAATAATGATCATTACACGTGTAAACATGGCCGGCAGATTTCCTACAGATTTTCGGACATTTTGCTGGGTGGGCAGAAAAACCCGAAAATGCTAACTACGGTACCTTCGACCTTTCGCAGAACCACTTTCCGTAATGCCTAAAGCCTTCTCGTACATAACCAATCTCTCCTCCAAGAATTGCAACATTCCCTTACTTAAATCGGGAGTACATTCCGTGTTTGCAGATACCACAACAGGATTACTAGCAGGTGCACAATATCGAGGAGCATCGGTATTGGTTAATGCACTTAATTCTGCCTAGAAAAAAGAACTGTTATTCCGAATTTGGAAATCGACAATATATATATAAAAATTATGGTGGGATTAGGACAAAATCAGAATTTCCACACCGATTAAGCAAGTGCAACGCTTACTTCTAAATCCGGATCATCAAGATTATCATCGTCATCGTCACCATCAGATTTTTCAAAATCCGGAATTTCAATTGGACCCAAATCCACTGGGATTTGTGGGACGGCTTTCCTTGGACTTCTCGTAGCTCCGCTTACTTGGCCCCCAAGCAGAGCATTTAACTCTGCTTCCAAATTGCTGTCATCTTCTTCATCATTGTCGTCGGGCAATCCGAATAAATTTAACTGTACAGAAATCGAACACAATAGGGCAACAACTGTAAGTACGTGGACAGAATCAATCTCTTCATGTTCAGTGCTAAGTCCACAATTTCAGCATGATTATTTAATTGCCTCGAAACTAAAACTAAAATGGAACTCACCTGAGCCCTATTTGATTTCTTCCCTTCTTCTCTAGCTTTCGCTCTGTCAGCACTTTTTCTACCACCTGAGTCAGGAGCACTTCGTTTGGCAAACATATCGGCAATCCCGTTCCAGCAGTTTCCTGGTGAAATCTTTTAATCTTTCGCCCGATCACCTTCCAAGCCTGCAAATATGACAAAATTCAAAAGCTATTGTTTACTTTACACAGACATAAAATCAAATACTTTTATGACTCATGGTCATATGTCTCATCCGTGTCCGTGAAGATGAGACTCTCCTTTTAGTTTTAAGAATACCTTGTAACCGAGCTTGTAATAATCTACAATTGTTTTAGAATTTCATTTTATAAATGTAACCCAGTAAAACTATTGAATGTGACAATATATTGATTTTAATAGTTACCTGGTCTAAATTCACAGCTGATTAGAAATAATTGCCCAAAGACAGTACACAGTACCGAATTTTACTACAGGACGACAGACTTGCAGCAAATTGCTTTACATTTAAACTCCTTCAAATCATTTGCAGTGTTTACGGATGAGGTATATTCAAAAACATGTATTTTTTACTCAGTTTTATGGCACATAATAATAAACATCCAATCATTACACTTGATGAGTCAGAGTCAAATCTGGATGAGAATTATATTTATATGTATACAATCTTGTCAAGCGAAATGGACGAGCGAGTTAAGCAGTGTCGAAATGAATAAGAGAAGAAAAACTCTTCGTGAACCCATAAAAAATTGCAATTGTAACTTGACGTATATATATGTAATTAAATCTAATTTTACAATTGTAATATCTGCAAATCTAATTAGGAATATCGGAATATTGTATAAAGTTAGAAACAGGTGTATTATTACACTGTGTGTTCGTAGTCAGTGTAGTGAAAAACTACTGCAAACTGCATCATTGAAGTGGTCATTCGGCTATTTCCTCTTTCCCTCCTTTGCAACGGTTTTTTCAAAATCCAGAATTTAGGCATACTTTTGATCAACATGAAGATGAGCCATTTTTCGCGTTCGGTTTTTTCCTCCATTGAAAAATGTGGCAGGATTTTTTACCCGAATCCGAGATCATTTTATAAGGATGTTTAAAACGCTCATGATTTAGCGGTGTACATGTAGTGCAATGAGTGTTATCTGAGCCTTATAGTTTTTTAAAATGTTCTACCACAATTTGGAAGCGCAAAACGTTGAACCTTGACACCAATCCAAGTTGTAGTTTATAACTTTGAATGTAATTTACGGAGATTGAAGCTGTAACAATGCAATTTAAACAATGAAAATAAAAACAAGCTGAATGCATCTTTTACAGAAAATAAACAAAGTATGGAACATTTTAATTTTAAACTGCGAAGTGACACCGTTTAAAAATTGCGTGGCCCTTGCAGCCAAGCGCTATTTGACTATTTGCTGAGCATGTGCACTGCGCTCTAAAAACGTTTCCAGTTAATCATTTTTGTTACAAGAAAATGCATGAAATCATTGGAGTATTTTTTTTACAGTACGAAACTTAGCCAAAACAAACTTAGTTCGACGCGTTTAAGGACAGTATTATTATACTATGCTTTTTTCAAAAATGTATAAATGTGTGCTTGTTTAAAAGTTAAAAAAAACACTTGTTCTGGGTTTTTTGAAGAAAACGTATACCTGCGTGAACATAAAAGGAAATTGAAAATTTTCAAATACATCGACATCTATTTTGGAAAAGCAAATTTTTGGAGCTAGAAACAGTACGATGATCAACGATGTCATTTCGTCTTCACTTGTTGATTTTATGAGTGGTTAATTTAGTGTATAAATTATAACACGCGGAGACGCGGATTTCTACGACTGACTTCCGCACTACACTTATATACGTATTTAAATCCGTAGCACGTTCTTGATATCTTAAGTTTAGTAGTTGAGTTCAATAATTAACGTAGTATTGTAATGCTTGGCTTGGCTTGAATGCCTTTTTTGCGAAATGAACAGCCAGTATTAAGTGGACATAATTGCTGAATTTCGTATGCTCAAGGTTCTTATTCATACCTGATATGTACAGGAAGTTCTCTACTTTCATCCACTGCAAATTTAACAGAAAAATATGCTTAAATGGTGAACTACAAGACTAAGTTGAGATGAAGGTACATGGGAGCTCTTTCAGTTATAGTCATTGAGGCTTTGTCCACTGGGCGTTGTGTCAGCACTAAAACTTAAGTTACTGTCCGGAACTTGACTCCCGCCGCCGCCATTACGATGTTTATCCGCCTTCATCGTCCCAGCCTGACCCTTTTGTTCATGAATGGGGAAACTCTGTTGTTGAAACGACCCCATTCTGGCTTTGGGACTATCATGTTCTTGGGGTGACATGGATCCAGGAGTTTTATTCTGTTGTTGCTCGTAAGATTTGAGGAGATTCCCGAGATTATTGAGGTTTTCGACGGGATTGCCGTAGGTGGGTTTGACAGGAGTCTTGTTTTTCGGCGTCATTCCCTGATTCCTGGACCGTTCACCGAGATCATACTGATAATTCTCCCAGGATTTTTCCGCCGGCTGCTGCAAATGCATTTGCTGCATGTGCATCGCCTGCCTCTGAGATGATGTCTGTTGCTGGTACTGTTTGTCTTGCTGCAAGACTGGGGCGGCCTCAGTGGGCTCTGGAATGTGGTGATTCAAGGAATAGCCGTCAAAAACCATGTTATTGGTCCATTGTTGTTGATGGGCCTGATGAGGGCTGTCACTTCGACGGCTCGTGCTGTTGCTCCCACTCGTAGCGGCTCCACTACCAGGAGATGGGATCTTGGATTTTGCCGATGGCATCGCGAATTGTGGATTGATGGTGGCATTTGGGTTGTCGAACATTGGTGGGGACTTGACGGAGATGATGTCCTGGTTGATTATAGACGCTTTCCCCACCATGTTGGATTCGCGGTGCTGAGGAAGTTTTCGAATTGAAACGTTTGTATGTGAAGCAGTTCGAGAGCCAGTGTTTTTATTCTGATTGTTAGTATTAATTAATAACAAAAGGTCAAAACCCAGGAACGACAAGGCGCAAGAAAGAAAGGGAGTCAAATGAAGAGACTGTCGAATTTACCTCCTCTTCCAAGTTTATAATCTGGGATGGCGTCAAAGAATTCGGGCCGGACTGCCGCATAAAGCCTTTGCCGGCAGTGTTTCCAATAATCTCCGGTGCTTCCGTCGTGGAATGAATGGAGCCTGTTGGTTTCTTTGAGCCCGTTTTTTTAGTTCCTTCCTTTGTCTCCAAATACATCATCGCTCCTGGTGGTGGAGGCTGGAATAAAATTCGGATATCGTTATAATAATTTAATCATTAATTTTTCCCGGTTAATTATGCTTTGGCAAAGTAAATATGATGGCATACAGATTTAACTTTACATAACTTTGTTTTACCTCAACTTCAATGATTTCGACATCAGTTCTCCAGAAATACCTGGATCCTTCTCCACTCTTGCGAAATAAATATGGATTTCTCAGCTCTTTGGAATTCGTTACGAAGGCTAGTCCACTGGACACGATCTCATGCACCGATTTTCGAATGGAATGAACGGCCCCTTTCCAAGTTAGCTCGGCCATCTACAGAAGATGATCAATATGTTCATTCAATTAAGAACAATTGTTGACCCCAGGAAATCGGACATATCTGTATCCTCGCTTGCTGAGCAGATCTGTTACCTTTTCAACATTCTCCACTCTGGAAATAACTCTGAATCGCTTGGCATCTTCATCATTGCCAATTATCCAGACCCACTCCCACATCCCATGCACTGTACTAATTGCCATGTACAAAAATACTTGATTAAAGCAAGTAAAATAGTATGGGGGCCATCTTGCAGCTGAAAGTATAACACCGAAGTACATCATAATACATTTTCAGAAAGTTCCCAAATCTCCGTCCCAAAAATAGTTCCATCACTTGAGTAAAATCAGGCTTTTCTAACAGTCTCACGCGAGGACTCAATTTCATTCTACGTACAGAAGGTCTTCTCAGATGTATTCAAGGAATAATAACTCACTTGCGGCAGGATCGCCTTCAATCCACCATTCCACTATATGTTTGTTACAGTCATCGATGCCGTTGACTTTGTTCCGATGAGCTTCTTTGATATGGTCAAAATACTGGAAGAAGGGAATCTTTTTCCCACAGCGGGAGATGAAGCATTCAATGGGTCTAAGCAAAAACAAAGAGTTTGGATTAATATGATTTCTTAACGCTTGTACCGTGTACCCTACAATTTCGTCTATGATGTACATATAAATGAACGTTTTAGGAATGAAAGCCTGTAAACATTTTGGATAACTTACCGGAATGGACAAATATTGAGATGAGCTCTGTACTCCGTGCCTTTCAAAATGGCTTTACATCCCTCATGATAGTTCTTGCAAGGGAGTCGCATGTGTTCCATGCATTGTTCAGCAAACAAACAACGTTGATCACAAATGGACGTCTTACAGAGGGGACACACCTGGACTTTGCCTCGGCATTCGGCGCAGAACATGTGATGGCTGCCAATGCAAGTAAAAATGGGGGGCTGGGCAACTTCGTGACAAACTGGACATTCCAGTAAACTCTGTAATGGAGGCTGCCCATCCTGCCCCGCTGTGGCCAATCCCGGTGGGCCGCAATTGGAATTATCACAGACGGACATGTTCAAGGACACTGATGTCAAGCTTCTGGCAATGAAACCAGTCTTTATTTTTAGCTTAAAAACTAGAAAAAAGTATTTGATTTTCTATTCTCTATGAATAGATTCCTTCCTGGAGTCCGCAGGTAAATTCTGAACTGATTCAGAACATGGAAAGATTTGTGTTTTTAGTATTATTTTGCTTGAGAAAATTTGGAGCTTATTAAACGTAGAAGACCTAATCTATACTATACTATGATACACATTACACAGACGTTGTTTCCATATCCTATTCTTCGTAGTAGTAAATAGTTAAAAAGTAAGTAGAGGAAACCAAAATGTTTTGTTTTGATTTGTGTAATATTCCTCCAAAAAATGAAATAATTTATTACTAATAAATTTTATTTACGCATGCCATTTTCATTTCCATTTCTTACTGTATTATAGTTCTTCGTCATTCATACTATAATATTTATGTTACTTACTTATTAATCTACTCTATTAACTCTATAGAATGGTTATTTATAAATTATAACATGTGTACTGCCATGTAATTGTGCAGTATTATTGCATTGCCATTGCATTGCTAGTTCGTTAGTCGCGGATTACTTAATAAATAATTATGGTAGTTATTAGTTATTCAATTATGTATAAGTAAGTTCTTATCGAATATTGGCAAACCTATTCGAAGCGTCCTAGTCGTACAACAAAACCAATCCAAGCATCCAATGGTTACCTTCACTGTGTTTGGGGTTGAGGAAAAAATATTAAAGTATTGTAGTGTGGGGGAAAGTCCCACAGCATTTTGTGCTTATATATTAATGGTAGAATTTTCCCTGTCTGTTTTTTGTCTTTTTTGTGTTCTTCCCGAGAAAGTACCGTTGCTGAGGGGAGGAAGATGAGATCATATTCATAATGGTCAGAAAACAATATCATTTCGTTTGTCGCCTGCGGATTAGGAGATAAGTTAGGGACTTCCTCCTCCTCCTCTTCATTTCGATGATGTCTTCCTTTTTATTTTATTGTTGCCTATTGTATCCCGACCAAGAAGCGCTCAGGTTGACTAATGCGTGCCGAGTGCTTGCCCATAAAAATTTATAGTAATGCTTGTCTTGTTCAACAATTTACAGATTATGATCTAGCTTTCTCTCCTCGTCATCTGAAGATTAGATACCTCTTCTCTCTCACATTCAATTACATTGGAGACACTAGACAAATAGAGACAGGGAAATATTGTCAATGTCATGAATTTATGACCTAACTCAAGCCAGCCGGCATCTATTTGGCAATAAAATAAGATTGGCTGTGCCGACATAAGTTAATTTAATCCCGAAAAGAGTATTTTTCGGTCACTATATAAGAAACCGGGAAAATTTCCTCGGAGAACTGTGCCTCCCGCCTCTGCTACCCCCGGCATTTCTTTTTGTCCACTTTCTCCCTTTTTTGAGAGATTTTTTGCTATTTGAAAATTTTGGTGCAAATAACAGTTTATTTGGAAAATTCGAGAAATATTTCCTTTCATACAGGTGATTTATTTGATTCAGTCAAACCCCAACAAATGGTCCTTTGAGCCGGATATATATTTTTCGACTTTTTTCAAAATTTTTACTGAAAAAAAAAACTGATTCGGGGCAACTGAAGACATGGAGTGACGAATCCCATTTGTGTAGCACTTCCTACCGAGAAAAAAAAAAGGTTTGTGTGCATCGGTTTCCCTATCTAGTAGGAATTTTCTTTCTCGGGCAGCGTGAAGCCTTTCTCCGTACAATACCCGGACTCATTTTTGCTACTGGATAAGCCTGTGGGGGAAATCTCGTGTACTGTGCCCGTTTTCGTATTTTAAATCCTACAATTTGTAAAGCCTCTCACGTCAAATTCTTATGAAAACGTTGTACATTTTATATCTTAACAAAGCTGGTTATTATCATTATAACCGCCGTCGTTAGCGGGCCGATTTCGTTTGTCGCATTGTGTATACATATTACTGCAACAAGCAATAATACCGGCAATCATATTGTTATACATACCTACATACATACAAATGCAGTATGAAAGCTCGCATTATTTTCTGTGTAAAGTGTAAACATAAGTCCGATGAAGTTCTTACCTTCTTACATAAGTAAATCACCTGTGTTTTGAAATGAACAACCCATTTTACATATTATTATACTATATGACAACATCAAATATCGCACTACATCTCTATGTTCTCATAAGCGATTTAGAAGTCCCCAATTATAGTATGCCATTTAGAAATCCCCAAATGTTTTTTCAGCATTTAAGTCTAGTATAAACAGAAATCTAGTATAAGAGTTTATACTAGAAATCTAGTATAAACAGAAATCTCCATTATTATACAAGATACGGTAATTCAATTATTATTTACAAAATGCATAGAGGAGAGTCTTGAGATTGAGATCTTGATTTCTTGATCTTGACTAACGATTTATAATTTATTTAAATTTAAATTTAACTTACTCCGAGCATCCTATATCCTATCCTATTCTAACAAGTACTATGCCCGCTGACCGCTGACCCTATTCTGGTATTAGGTCATTTCCATGACAATCAGATTGATCACAGATATTCTACAATTTCGTTAGTAGAGGATTATGCTTAATTGCGCACCTACATCTGTATGCGCACGGCTTTAACAATCCGGGATTAAAATCACGGGATTTCGGATTACGTAATCCATCATTAAACCCCAGATAAATTTTAATTGCAGAATAATCCGTAATTCAGTTGAAATAGCCGAGACTTATTTCATGATCCCCGAACCGCTCAAATTACAACTTACAATAACGGCAACAACGTGTGAAAAAATCAATAATATAGACCCACATAATGGGCGCAGTCTCTATAACATAAAACCCTGTTGAAAAAACGTAACAAGATAAAAGGACCGAACTAATGAGAAAACAGAACATCACTGATGCTATGCTTGAGCCATATATTTTTTAATCGAAGCCTTGAATTTTTTAAGGTCCTTAATCTACAATCCCATAATTCAGGATTAAAATCCGGGTTACCGCAATTCGTGGAAATTGTCTCGATTCTTAATTCGAATCCAAATCCAAAGTCTCAATTAATTCACAAACCCAACCCTGCGAGACTAGCTTTTCCTAAATAATTCCATTATTAATCCCAATTTTTTAGACCGTCAATGCCTTGTTTACATATTTATGTTCACGTGATTTCTGGTCCACAGATGTCAGCTCAAATGCAACACTGGGATTAATTAGCCGTTGTTATTGTTAAGGGATCGGTGCCTTAAATTTCAAAATGTGCATAAATTGGTAATCCGTTCACTTTTCTAATCACTGGAGGGTGAACTAAAATATATCCATTTGTTTAAGGATTATTTTGGATTAAATCCTCCATTCCTAGATGCAAAACAAATTTGAAGCATAATTTCTTACACGCAAGTAAAAATTGCCCAACTTTTAAATCCCTCCAAACATACCACCATAACTGGACCTTCTTCTTGGATCTGGATGCGACTGTTTTAACTGAAACCGCAATAAAATTCGGCACAAATGAACGGGTGTATATACCTAAAGTAAAAAGTATGCAGTTCAACGCAGTTCCAAAAAACACGATTCCATTGACAAGAAAAATCAGAAGGTCTTTACTTGTAGTTCGAGAAACAATATCACGGCGTCGCAGTGGCAGACCAAATAAATGCGCAAATTCAAATTGCGTTTCAACCCCAATGTTAACGCGTATGTTTTACAACAGCGGTGTGCAACGTTCTGCTGCCCGTGGTCACAATTGCAAAATCAAAGTAGCCAAGGGTCACCCAAATT
>JAQGBT010000518.1:0-50261 GCA_034698585.1 Disparrhopalites patrizii
TTCCCCTTTCCACCTCCACCCCCCCCCCCCAAAGACCCGGGGGTAAATTGGATAATCCTTGTAATAGGGGCAAAGGACAAACGGTAAGGAAATAGATTTAACAATCTAATTTATGTGACAATATTGGTAGAGTACATGAAACAAAGAGAGGAAAATAACCGTCCCTGTTATTTTTTCGGGAACCCATAAAGTCCCATAATAATGGGTGAAACTACCAGTCTGTGCAAATGTGCACCAAACCACAATAAAGCCTGGTATCAATCCATGCCACAAACAGGCACCGGAGAAGTCACCAGGGAAGCGTCTGATACATGTTAATGTCTATAGATACGATCAAAGCCACTTACCCAAAGGGCTCGTTGCCAATTCCTTTGTACTTCGCACTCCGTGTGTGCATCATGGTTTATGAATGGATGTGTCTACCTGGTACCGACGACAAAGATGAAGCCGCCCTTCGATAGTACCAACAAAACACAATCGAATTGCAATTTTCCCGTTACGATGCTCGACTAATAATATTCAAAAATGAAGAGACCACAAAGATGGAAGGGGAAAAAAATTACAAGACAATGCCCACATTTAATCTCTCCTTTTTCCTTCGTTTCATGTAAACATGGTGATTGTGTCGTTCCAAGGAATCAACAGCTACAAAGCTTTTGCCATCATGAATAAGTCATTAAAAAAATCCTCTCCACAATTATTTGTAGTAGTTGTCATTAAATTAGGAAAGAAGTGAATGCTTACGGTATAAAATAATTGTGTATATACAAAAGCAGTATTTCGCACTTTACAATTGTATTAATAAAACTTAAAAACACACCCTTTAATAAAAAGCCGTTGTCCGAGGATTTGTTTATATTCATACGCAGCTACACTTTTGGGAAGGATTAGCCTTTAGCATAAGCCTCATTATCACCGTTTGCTTTTCCAAGTATTTAAAAAAAGGAAAATAATTCCTTTCGTTCCACGAATAAATAGAATATCCACATGAATTTATATGACGCATCCATTATAGACATTATATTAGTACTTTATGGCGTGAAAATAGCAATCTTGGAACTGGCTGATTTTTTGGTTGATTATGATTTTCCCTTCCCCGTCTTTAGATACTTTTTTTCACTTTTTATCAAAGTGCCAGAGATGACAAATAGAAAATGGAGAGACTTTCTTACGACTTCCTTTATTGGTCTTTATTTTTGGCTGCCATTAAATATGAGTTCCAATGCCATACAGGATGTATTATTATGTGCGTAAACGCAGTAAATATCATGGGGCGGGATGTGTATTTCTCTGCGGGTTCAATTCCAATGACCCGTCTGCAAGCCAGGATATCAATTACATCGCTTAAGCTGGCAGGTAAGAAGACACACTAATAACGGTACGTTTATGTTGCGTATATTTATATACCCATAAGTATTACTCAAATAGAAGAATATTTATACACCCATAAGTATGTTATTACGTTTGTGTAGATGGTATGAGACAATAATAAAAAACGGAGTCGAGGCTATATTATATTACAAGACATGTACTCAATGTGGATTCTGACCATGAATTTTTATAAGTTCACCTACGCCCAAAGTAATATCATGGGTCTAAATTATATAAAAAAAATCAGATAGTTAGTACACCTAATCCAAACACTTTCTAAGGTCGTTTTAATCTAGATTGTTTAATGTTATGGCAGAAAACTAAAATGTTGCCTGTTTTAATGGTATTTATTCTCGAAGCAGCATTGTTCTAAATCCAAAGGAGTTATGATTCCCAATTTAACAAGTGGAATTACATGCAGGAGGAACTTAGTAAGCTAGTTTACCAGTAAGGCTTCCAAACAAATGAAGGGCATATATATAATAATGTTGGTTTTTAATATTTCCGGGTGTTTCTCCTGTCTCGCTTGACTTTCTCCAGTTTTCTCTCTCTCGCTCTCTCTCTCGAGTTGATACTTGTCACGCTCGTACAACGCAATTGTTTGCCCCACTTTCTTCGACCGTAAAATGTATACGGAAGAGAAAGCATGCATGACATAAAAGTTTCACCTTGCCCCAAACTGCCACACCTGGGAATTTTATCAGAATGTGCATACCTTTTATATGTCTTTATAGTTATTACCATCGTAGAAGAGTGATAAAGAGCAGGGAAAATATTGCTATGCGCACCTACATTTTTGGGACGTTTCCGGCTGTACTCAATTAAAAATGAAACGTAGTATTTTTTGACAGTACATCACACATAAACCCGGATTCTACCTACTTTCTCCAGGTTCCTCGTGTACGCATATTAATCTTATTCCCTGTTGATTCCGTACCCTTCATTTCCGCACGTGCATATGTATGAGTAAACACGACCCATATTTATTTTGTCCTGGTGAAATAATCAAATTGTATCTATTTTGAAACGATAACGTTCAAGGAGAGAATTAAAATAGTCAAATAAAATATCCATGTGGAAACCTTCCATTAGACGTAAATGTGACCAAGAAGACAGCACGTTCGCACACATAATCACTACATTATGTGCCTATGACATCTAATTTCAAAGAAATTAAATACTAATTTCCCTGTAAATGGAAATCAATGTAGATTCCCTCAGCATGGTCCCTATTTCCTGTTCCAGAAAAACATTTTCATTTTCCCTGTCTTATTTCTCATAAAATAGCGTCAGTGTGCGGGAAGGGAATGACTCACTTACTTTGGCCAACCATTTTGATTAAAATAAGGAGAAAAAATATTTAATCAAATTGTAGCTCCTATGTACCCTGGGAGCCCTTTTTTGCCATTTCAATGTCTCTGGAGGAAATCATGGCTTTATTATTGAATATTTTGTGTCTTTAAATTAACATGGTAGGAGTTGAACATGTACAAGTGCTGAGGCTGAGATATGGCACGGTCCCGGGGAAGCGGGGGACTTATGTATGTATAATATGGACAATCTGGTCTAGGTAGTAATTATGGAATGGTGTACATATACATACATATGTACATACACATGCATAACGTATAAGTAAGTGGGAAAAAGGACGGATAAACTGGAGTAATTCTGCAATCGAGTGACTTTAGCTTGAAAGTGCGTTCAAAGTGGAATGCTTCCCCGCCACATTGCATACTATATGTATAGGAATACCAAAAAGCTTGTACTAACTGGCATTTACTTTTCTAAGCGTTTCACCATGTTGATCACCTCACGTATAGAGCATTGTAGGAAAAGGAGTTCAGCTCTGAATAATTAAAAGGGATTTAAAATTGGACCATTCACAGGGCACTGAACACTACGAGGTTTGCGAGAGCGGGAGAATGCATGTATATTTGTGTAGGAGTAAAAGGGTTACGGGCGGCGGAGGTAGTAAAAGCCCAATTGTATCACTTTACCCACTTGAGTGATTTCCCTATTTCATCCCTTTCATTACGCAGTTACCTTTTTCGGACTATTTATTCTTTTGGGGGAAAAGATCTTAGGGACATTCGGTGGAAGGGAAACAAAATTTTAGCTAAGGATCGTGATGACTAAAGGACACTGACGAACAGGTAGTTTGTGACTGGTACAAAAGTCTTACGTATGTGTGTATGACATATTTTTAATCTTGCTTATGAAAAAAAAATCAAACAACTTCCGAAGCTTTCTCCACACGTACCTATATGTATCTATGTATGTGTATCATAAATGTAGTAGGTAAAATGTATCAAAAAAGAACTTTTCACGTTCCAGTGAATGGTCGTGACATTTCACTTGATTGCAAGACCAAGAAATAACCCTTCATTTCGAGGACGTTCGACCGTGTTTCTTTTTCTTTCTTTTTTTTTTTGAAAAAATATATTTTTGCACATGTCAAATACATATGACAAACCCAATTACTCGCACATGCATGCCATTGGATGTTTTCTTTGAGGATTTATTAGTTCGTATAAAGGCGCTGTACATTTGTATATACAAATACATACGTAAACGTGCCTATGTATGTACATACTTATAGATTTGCACATTTTTCTCCAGGAAAATAGATAGTTGTAGTATTTATTCTTCTCCACTTCACTTGTGTGCACTTGAAGTCAGTTAAATTTGCTCAAGCTCAATCACGTGCATTGCACGTGAGACTAAAAAGCTATTATTGTTCTAGCTATTAATATGAAGAATAATGATTGTGAATTATTCTACAAGACTTTCTATCATTACTTCATCAATCCAATTTGATCGTAATTACCATTAATGTTTGCTTTTTCTGCAATGTCAGTTTCTCCGTTTTTAAAAAACTACGGTCTTTAGTACCAAGCCGCTTGGGGGACGATAAGGTGTCAATGTTCTTATATTTGCTTGTAAAAGAAAAGATTTAATATTTTGCTTTGCTTTTTTTTTGTAGTGCAAATATGATTGAAGTTCGCAGGAATATGTGCAAAGTTATAATCAAATCCAGTGTTGTTGTTTTTTGTACATATGTACATTCAATCGCTTATTGATGCTATTCCTGTTCGAGACAATGCTAATGAGAAAGGTCTGGAGCGTTTAAACTACAAAAATGGTCCTTTGTATACGAGTGCTTTTAATGAAAAAATGATGTTTCCTCTGAAATATTCTTAGCCTTGTTTAGCATAAGAATCAAAATAGATTTTCTGCAGTAATACTTATTAATTTGAGAATATTCTTTGATTTTCTGCATTTTCCCGTCATGATTTATTTTAGGATTCTTTGCAAAATTCTTGCCATTGTACTTCAATGCCTCTGAAAAATTATGCTATATTCAATAATCCAAAACGATTTAATGCAATGCGCCTTTCGATTGATAAAGTTTAAGTTTGTCAAGCCGAAGTTCCTCCAATTGTTTCCAACAATTGGAGGAAATTTTTGTGCAAGATGCCTGAAAATGTCGTCGTACAAAATGTACAATAAATGAACAAGCAATGAGAATGAAAATGTTTTCAATACACAAGTTCCGTATGAATGAGCTCGATTTTATTAGTCACTAGAATGTACTGATAATTTAGTAATTATCATTATTGAACATTACGAATGCTATCCAAGAATTGTTTGATTCAATTCTTTCTTCTATGTAGTACATCATAATATGCCGTCTAACTAAAAGCATACAAGTTTTTGTGTCCTAATTATTGTAATATATGTAGGTATGTACATATAATAGTAACAATTATTCTTACTTGAGTTTTTACAACAACAAGTCTCTGCGTGGTCGAGTTAATTTGCTACGAGTAATTGATTAATTATTCTTATTATTACATTTATTAAAAATAACCACAATAAAAACCTTTTGAGAGAAGTTTTTTTTATTTGAGGGAGCCAAAAAGAGTTTTTTTTTCTTCTTCATCTTCTTCAGTACCTTCAGGTATAGTATGTAGTTTGGATGATAGCAAAAGAAAAACCTATGATTATTAGTATTATTTACAATCATATGTGATAGGTAAAAACTTGTCCTCATTCACTCCCAATTGTATCAAAAAAAGTCCGTGAGAACAACAATACAAGACTTTCAGTACACACTAAAAAATATTCTAAAGAACATATTGTAGAGTTCTCCAGAAAAAAATTGTTTTCTATTGAGCATAACATCATCATGTCCCACAGTATAGTCGTACATTTTTTTCTTTTGTGTGTATACCGCTTGCACATTTCTATTACATATACATACATACGTGCATCCGTACATTTAAGCTACACTGTGATCAAGTCACTTTCACCACTTTGTCAAAGCAGTCTGTTCGTCTTTATGCACGTAAATACACCCAGAAATTACATATAGTCATATTTGAAGGGAAATATCGTACAAAGTGGGAACAACTACCTCTTATTAATACTTGCGCTCTAATAATAATGGGGGGAAAATGGTGACCATGTATGTAATACACACGTCGTAGTTTCCTATTAATGAATAATTAATTACACCTGGCTCCTCGCCTATTATTATATGGCTAACTCTGTACATATACGACCAATGGGAAATAAAAACTTTCCCCCGACCCGCACGAAATTTTTATCCCCCTTGATGAATGATGATTGACGTATGTACATGACATGTCTAACATTCGTACTTTCACTCACAATATAAGTTTTTCTGGTTATTTTTTTTTGGGCGCGTGTGCTGCTACGTAGGATGCGTTAAAAAAGAATACGAAACCAAAATAAATATTTCTTTCCATATCGTAATGAAGCACCTTTTTTCAGCTGTCTTGAAAACTTTCCCTTGTACAAGTACCTAAGCAGCACCAAAGACGTAATAAACACTCCTGGATTGTAGGGAAAGCGGAAAAACCTTAAGAAAATCTACGAAATAATCTTGCAGAAACACCTAGAAACAGTCTGGATATAAACTAATAAAATAAACTTCTGAGACAGTTTAGGCAAAGCTCACTGGAGAAATCCTATAAAAAATACTTGAAAATCCTGGGGGGAAAACTGGAGAAAGTCTAAAAAACGGAAAAATTGGAAGAATCCCTAGAAAACATGGGAAAACACCTAAGCAAAAATCATAAGTCTTGAGAAAAAAGTAATTTCCGAATAATTACTTGCTTTATTTGTTCCGCACTTCCCAATAATAAAAATTCCTAGCCCCGTGTATGAAGATGTTATTCTAAGCTCATATGTTTCATCTTCTTTTTCCCACCCAAATTTCTTTTATTATTATAGAAATTTTCAGAGCGAGAAAGTAGAAGGGGAGAGGGAGAGAGAAAGCTTCAGGGGATTGAGATTGACAGGGGAGAAGTTTTAGTAATTTAGATGAGCAATTTCCTCTTTTGAATTTTGCTCTTCCAACCCGTTTCCTTATTAAATATTGTGGTGGTTGAAAACAAGGTTTGGTAAATCGAAAGGAAATGACTAAATTCGGGAACTGATTTCCTTTTTCTTGTTTAACGCCCTCATTTATTTGTTATTAAATTGCTTAAGGACCTCTGTCTCTCTCCCGAGATTCAAACGCCATCTCATCATGAACCCACGAACGTGAAATGAAAAGAGGGAAAATGTACGCATTTTGGGAAATCATAGGATAAAATGATTTGTTTGCACGGATTTCACATGAATACGAGGGAAAACACCTGTAACTAGCACCACGACCGTTATTTTGTAAGAGTAAATATTGTTGTGATTAGACAAAACTTGGTTTTATAGTACTCACACACGCTCACAATCGCACTTGTACATTTTGTTGTTGTTGTTGGAGTTAACCATACCGGGGGCTATAACTAATGGTAAAAAAAGTATTTCTTGCAACCATTTTGTTTTTTACAAATATTTTAACACCCTTCTAATCCATACTATAGAACCACTAAAAAAGGGTTTGAAATTACATTATAATTGAACTTTCTTCCTAACTTTCTCTTCACTTGATTGAAGTGAAGATACTTTTAGTATCTACAGAATTTCCTGCCCATTCCCTTTCTTGTTTTCTTTGCCGCAATGCCTTGCAGGCAAATGACCGTACAACTATGTAGTATTTATTGACTTAAAAAAGTATTTTTAATGTATGTAGTATGTAATATAATTATGTATATATTTGTTTCACTTACTTTTCTACCTGTGGTATAGTAGTACATATCTTGACGTTATAGAAAATCCAAGCATCTGGCGTCACTCATGCATCTTCCTCAAGCATCAGCGTGTTTGTAAAAGAAGCAAATAATGCAAAACAAATGAATTTTGCTCCTACATACTATATGTGTTTACACCGAGAACCAAGGAATATTTGTTCCTGTAAAAAAAGAGGTGTGAAATAATAAAAATGGCATAAGCAAAGTATAACTACATCCAACTGAAATTTAGAAAAAAAATTAAAGGAATGTGTGAATCTGTCGATATTTTTTTTTTTTGACTTTTATCGCTTAAACTTTTATTGAACAAAAAAGAGACAACTTTCTCGTTTCAACAACTATATTTTTTGTAAGATAATATGTATTACAAGTATGTATGTAGCTATTATTTTGTATGTATTTACACCAAAAAAATGATGTCATCATCATCATAGTCATCATAGTAATAATTACTTTACTATATTGTTTTTTATCATAATATGTATGTACATCAACATTTCCTCTCGCATACTATATAATATACGATAATAAGAACAGTAACACTCAAATAAAATATTCCATCATCATACATTGTACATACATATGTACGGTGTAAATATTAACCATCATCAAAAAATCATTAGTATTATAATTATTACATACAATAACATGCATAAATTTTTTTCCCTTGTTGTATAACTTTACAATCAACAGTTTTTTTTTTCTACAGCATTTGTTTTCTTTTCTCACACCATTTTTTCCTCTCATCTTCTTCTCAACATTTCCCCCTTGGATTATTATTATGTATAGTATATGCAAACAATCGTACAACAACATCATGCATTATAATTTTTTTTCTTGGGGGTGAATATATAATAACAATAAAGAGCTTTTCTATAATTATAACATATTATACATATATATGTATGTATTATTAACAACGTACCATTTCCCTTCCTACTACTTGCTCGCAATAAAATTTTCGTTTTAAATAAAGTGCAAGAAATAATAATTAATAATAATATAATAAAAACAGGTCCTGAAAATCATTTGTACTTTGTGTCAATGCCGAGTGTCGTTTCCCTCTCACCGGGACAATAATAATGGAGTAAATTATTATTGTAATATTTTATTACCATTTCATTGTTTTTTTTTTTGTTTTCTTTTCTTTGCTTTATTGTAGACACAACTATATGGAAGAAAAGGGGACAAGGTTCATGAAGCGTTTTTTATTTTTTTAGGTTTCATTTTTTTTTACACACGACTTATAATAATAATAATCATCATCATCCTTATTATTTTATGGAAGTTTACATGGTAGTATAGTAGTAGTACATTTGTATTTTTTCTCTTAAGTCGTGGTGGTTGGTATATTTGATAGGTAATATATTTAAGGAGGGGAGAGAAAAAAAACCCACAAAATGCCAAGGAGTTCGAAGTGATAATATGATTTCTTATTTTTACAAATAATATTCTTCTCGTTGTTGAAATCTTATAGCTATATATTTGTATGAAATACAAAACAAAATCCTGGTCATGAGCTTCCCATTGTACACGTATGACCCATGTTAACAACTGGTACAGACATTATAGTAAAATTATACATAGTAAAATTGACCAAAGTAACGCTGTAACGTAAAGTAATAAGAGTTCTCATTTCCCTGAGAGCAAAACAAAAAATTACCGTATTATTGTAATACCTACCGTACGGAAATGTAAGCATTAGCATAACTAGTATTTGCTTTTCCTGATAAAAGAGCCCTGGACAGAGGAAATGTAAAAAAATTGTTTACCACTTACAGAAAAATCCATCCGGGTAATAATACACATTCTTGTATGAAGGTAATTGAAATAATAATATATGTATGACTACACAGGAATTATTGGAACACGATTTCGGTTTTCACAAAAACAAAACACATATTTGTATTCATTTAGGAGGTTTCCCTCTTTCTTTGCTTTCCCCAAAAATTCCCAGTGTAATTTTCTTTGCTTAATGCTAAGATACCTTGGCAAGATATTTTTCCGGGCGAAACTGCGTTTTGCAAAGACAAAAAAACTCATTTCATACAAGGAATCACATTGGCAAAGGTTGGAGTGGGAAATTAAAAATCACGGAAAATACAGGAACAAGCGAATTGTTGAAGAAACAAGTACACACATGACAACTATTATAATAGAGACCAGGAATTTTCTTGTACCTTATTTAGATGTTTGTTTTTGTTTCTAGCACATTGTAGTTACTCCCTTTCTACGGAGGATGATAACAAACTTTTTGTTTTTGAATGTGAAGTATTGTACTTATAGAAAAACTATTATTTGGATATTTCTCCTCACCTGTTTTCCTGAAGTTGTCATTCAAAACACCAAATATTACAATTAAAAATTGTAATAATGATTATGAACATATTTTTTAATTAGAAAACAGGCACGTCTTAAGTACATCAATGCTTTTGTTGCTGCTGCTACTTGAATACGTTTCACTCTCAGCATTTGTCTGTATTCTACGCGTAGATGACGGTAATGGTTTTTCTCATCTAAAATTAAGAATTAAAAACTAAAAACAAAAAACCTCCTCTTTTGTTGTAGAATATTAAGCGACATATTCTACTACAATGTGCCGTTTTTCTTCGGAAAAAAATAATATGCAAGTTGCACGTTTTTTCTCCCTCCAAAAAAATGGCACAAATAGTCCTCACAAGTTATTTTTTATTACCTGAATGCATTTCTTTTTTGTGTGTAAATCCACCGTAATAATACATTTTGATTAATGGACATTGTAGAGCATATTGTCTACACATTTGTAGTTGTTAAAAAAATCCCTGAATTTTTCAAAGCACTAGTGGTTGTTTTTATTTTGTATATTTTTCCCCGAAAAAACTTGTCATAATAATAATTACAATTATTAAAAATACTTCTATAGCCATACCCGGTGACATTGTATAGTTGCAGTACCAAAAAATTGTGTAGTATGTAGGTATGTATAAAAACAGAGGAAACCGTAACCTGGGAATTGTTTTTCTCACTTTTTCTATCTTGAAAAAAAATTATTCTTGATAAATTACGACCACCCAACATTTTTTTTACCTACATGACTAGGCTTTCATTGCATCTCCTGCATGCAAACAAAAAAAAATGAAAATACACGTTCTCGTAGTTAATAACTAGAACTTAATTAAAATAGTATAATTTTTCTTTTTGTCTATAAGAAAAAGCAAAATAAAACATAACCACGCATCACCGTTTACATAAAAAAAAATGACTGCGTTACCCGTTTAATGACCTGAAAAAATTTGTATTGTTTTTGTTTTTACTATACCCATAAAATGTCTATTCATATTTGGATTCATTCAAATCTATGTTGTGATTTTTAGGGGAGGAAAAACATCAGGTAAATATGTGTAATGTAATATATATTTTTTAGCACTCGGAGTTTCTCCAGCAGATGGTTATTTTTGAGAGGCTATAGAAAAAAGGGGAAGGTGAAACGAAGCCCTACAGAAGGACTTTGACCAGATAAATAAGAAAAGCGAAGACTTTCTTCTTAAAATTCTAGCCGATTTTTCACGTTAAATAGTGTTGAAAAAAACCCATTCCTTAAAAATTACTGAATAAAAGACAAGTTATAATTAAATCTATTTCGTAGGCAGCAATGGTTGTCATTTAGCTGTACATTGTTGATTCGTGTTTTTTGTTTACCCGTTAATACATACACCTTACTATTCAGTGGATATAGAAAAGACATTGACAGACAGGCACACACACAATGGATACACATACATTCGTAGCGAGACACTGAAAAATAATCATTTTATTTAGAAGTACTTAGAAGCGTACAGTTGCTTCCGTTTTTTTGTCCACTAACAATAAGAATAAGTTAAAAAAAACACCCGTGTTACCGACCTTGGTATTAATTATTTAGTTCGATTTCTTTCATGTTTGTCCTATCATACGCTACATAGACAAGAGTCAATACAAAAGAATTACAGTTACGTACTAATATTTATATAGAGCTTCGTGTACGAAATTGAGAACCATTTTGTTTATTCTGTTTCTGTATATAGTATGAAACACGCACCTTTAGGTTAGTAATGTTGTATAATGGAGCTTGTAGCAAAACTTTTCCTCTTTTCTTTTCCTCCACTTAGTTAGTGGTCATAAGCACTATATTTTTTTAAACATTTGTAAGACATCCCTTGTTCCTCATTATGGGGAAGGATAATCCCATTTACGGAAATTAGTTACAACACAGAATTTGAAAAAAAACATTGCTGTATACACAATCCCATTTTAACACCTTGTGAACTTGACACATGCAAATCAATGCACTTTTCCTGTGAACTTGTCCGTGAAGTATATTATAAGTGTATGTGTTCAAGCACAATGTTTGCCAATTGCCAATCAAGTAAAATAATACAACTATTTCCATATTAATACTAAGGACATGGAGAGGTTGCACCCAAATACATAATTAACTACATAGCTCAAATCAGGACTCTCTCATTTACCACTACGAAGGACGAGTGTAATCAATAGGACATGATAATAATGCCAATTAATTATAATCATATAATGATCACCAGCGTTGTGAGTGTGAAAGCAGCACCAAAAGATAATTATTTAACTCAGCCACAGATATTTTTCCCCTTTCTCTCTCTCTCTTGTGCATTCACAGAAATAATGCGGCTACAAAAAGTAATTAGATACATAGCGTATGAAGTAATAATAAATCCTAACTTTTTTCTCACTTCCCCTGTACTTGCAAAAGCCTTTCTCCGTTACAGTACCTGCAGTAATTGCCAATTTATCACCCAAGGAGCGAGAATTTAATGTTCCTAGCAAAAGATTTTTTTTTTCGCGGCGGTATATATCTACCTAAAAATCTATAGGATTATACATATAAAGCTTCAATGTCCATGTTGCTAACGGAAGGTGGTAATATAACACAGTAAGTGGCAAATCCCTGATGGCGAGGTGTGAAAGTCACAACTTTCCCCAATCTGTTATCTGGAATTGCTGCCACCGTATTTTATTGTTTCTTAGTATACACTCGCAGAAAAAAAATCGTACAAGGGTTTATAATGATTTTTTCCCTCACAATAAACAAATGGAGTATAATTGATAAGGATTTTTAACGATGTTCTAAATACTATACCACAATTTTATAAATGTTTCATATATTCATTATAAATTTTTTGCATAAATCCTCAGCCGTTGACGGAGCTAAAGATGGAACCGAGGATTTTATTGCGAAATAAAATGAAAGAAAAAAATCAATTCTTGCTGGATTAATTACTTCCTTCTACTTGTCTATGGATTTATTTTGTTTAAA
Organism: Disparrhopalites patrizii; assembly: GCA_034698585.1. Lineage (NCBI taxonomy): Eukaryota > Metazoa > Arthropoda > Collembola > Symphypleona > Sminthuridae > Disparrhopalites > Disparrhopalites patrizii. The sequence goes on from JAQGBT010000518.1 coordinate 12,841, forward strand.
TACTAATTATGTGTAATTAAAATCACGGCAATGATTGAACACCCCTTGAACTATTGACCAAAGAATTATTTTACATAAGGAAAATCACGGTTTTTTCACTCAGCTCCTGTACGACAATAACTCTTTTGTAATATAAAGTATCATGAACAAATGAATGCTTGTATGGACAGGTAATGTGCTTTTCTGTCTTTGATGGCTATTGAATCTAATTTTTTGAAGATATTATTTATTGCCGGTCTGTTTCTTTCTTTTACCCTCAATTGCTGGCATAACCCACAAGAAAGTTGAATTTCTCCTGAAGGAAAATGTATCCTATAAAGTAATAAAGGATTGTTTAAAAATAAAAATTACAAATTTTTTTGTACTCAGTGTTTTCATTCGTACTAATGGCTCCAATGTCACATTCACCCTGAGAATCAATTTATATTTCATATGGAACGTACCTTTTAACGTATTCAGCAACTTTTTTTTTAGTTTCTTTGTTAACGTATTTTTTTTAAGTTTAACATCAACGAATTCCTGGAAATGACAGTGACGTTATTTGTTTTAAGGAAAGGTTTTGGCTGCTATGAAAAAGATATTTAATTGTCTAAGTTTTTAGACTAAAGAGAATAAAGGGAATAATTGAAAACATCAAAGAAACAGTTGCGGAAAAAGTTGTCCGTAAAAAAAGTGACATGCTTTTACGTGGGAAAATGTGAAAGTATATACTATAGACATAATGATAGCGGTACAAAGTGTACTGGGGAAAGTGGCCAAAAGAAGAGATCGAAGAGAGAAAGTTTTTTTTCACTCACACATTTTCACTCTCAGAAGTTCTACGATGCATTCTTACACCCCATGAAAAATAAGCTTCAATCCTTTGGTCACTGGGAAACATGATCTTTTTCACATGCATAAAAAACCTTGAGAAATATTTATTTTGGCAATGAAGGCAATTCTTTTTTTTTTGTAAGAGCTTTAAAGTAGTGGTAAATTCAATTTTCACAGATTTAGAAATGTTAACCCTATAGAAAAATGGAGACAAGAATCCTAGTCTTATACATGAAGGCTAGGAGGTGTCTTATTACTTTCATTGCTGCTTATCATTGTAACTTTTTTCATTATGAAGGCAAAGGATTTGAACGTGAATTTGTTTTTCAAAGAGCATTTTTTTGTATTGAATGGGCATACAAGTATTTTTTGGCGATTCTCTTCAGTTATATTATATAATGTATTTCAACACATTGTAACTATTGCTTCTTTTCCATTTTGTCTGAGTTTTGTTATAGTTCATTGGAAGTATTATTTTTCTTATCCATTTTTTAAAGAAAAAAGACATAAACTGCATGAATAGTTTACAGATTAATTAAGTATTTCTTAATGTATGAAGTAATCTATGAATCAGCGTAGGCAAATCTGGCGGCAGTAGTCTAGTGTTTTGCATCAAAATGTCTGTAGTCTGTATAGAAATGGTACCATTTAGTAAGTCAGTTGTAAGAAAAATGTATGGAACATGATCTTGGCTGCTTATTCTTTACATTATTTCAAATTTGAACTATTTATATTTTTTTTAGTATTTTCCTTGGTAAGTCGTGAACACCCGATTTTGAAATGACTGGCATTGGAAGATAAAAGTGCATTATGTACTCCTTCATGTTAGAGCAAAATAAATTCATTTGCGCCAGTAAACCTCCACGTGGGGTTTTCCAGTTGCAATTAATTAAATTTGATGTGTGTACAAAAAAAAATGTGACGGAAAAATTTCCTTGAAATTCTCTTTTTGTTCGAAGCACAGCCCAAAATATTTCAAGTAAATTGCTTTTGTTGCATATTTAAGCAATCTTTATTTTTACAAAAAAACAAACAATTGTTTTTGAGTCGGAACAAAATGAAATAATTAAAAGCAGATAATGTATATGTAATTACATAGGAATATTTTGTTTTCACTCTATACTAATCCTTACAAGTCTATAGTACGGACCAAGTAGTATAATAGTAACACAGATTGGACAATGTACTTTCGAGGTAAAATGGGGATAAATATTGTATAATAATAAGCATAATAATTCCATAAAATATTCCTCCATATTAGTGACTATTATTAAATAAACATATCCGTAAATAACAACAACAATAGCCACCTTCCGCTTGTACTCGTTGAGGAAGGGGTTAAAAAATAAAATCTTATGTAGAAGCAATACAATCATTACATCCGTAAATATATATCATCGTTTCCCTATGTAAAGCTTTAAAAAATGAGGTAGTTGACGTCATTTATCATGTTTTTCCATCCACACTAATAACACAAGGAAAAAAAAAGATATACCATACCGCTTACCCACTAATAACATTCGTACCAAAGGAAAAGAGAATTGACATTTATTTAGAGTTTTTTTCTCTTCTTTTTCTTGTTTGCTTTGTATGTGTATCTCTTCTGAGCTTTGTGAATACAGACATCCGTACAAGCTAAATTATCTCCTTGTTTACTTTATAAAATCTTGATACCCTTCAGGGGCCCCTGGCCGAGATTTTAGGGAGATGGAACAATTACAATTTCCAGCGAATAAAACTCACATTTCTGGTACTTTCCCTCACCTTCGGTGTCATATTTGTGTAGTAGAAATTTTGTAGTATTTTTTTACAACTGAAATAATGCCTATAATTTAATTTGTGTCAAGGGAAAGGATTGGAGGAAAAGGAGAGAGGCTCTCCCTATTTTGTCTTCTATACAGTGGAGAAAACCAGACTATTTCTATAACTTAAACTCTGTTCATGTTTCACAAGGCTTATCGCAAAAGTTTTATATAGTTTACATAGTTAACCCTTAAAAAAATTTGACTGTCACGTAATTCACAGGATTTGTTTCAAAAAAACTTTCTCAGATCCTGCTGAGCACATTTACATTTGTAATTGTCAAAATAGGTACGCACGTAGAAATTTTCTTAATAAAAAAAACAAAACAAAAATATTTTTGCTTATGTACATACAAGGAAAATGCGGATGTCTATCGTTGTGGAAATCAAACTAAAAAAAAAGTGGGGAAATGTATATATTTTTTACGCAACTAAACTGCGACAGCATTAAAGCTTGGTTAGAGGATATTACTGTGTATACATTCGTGAATTAGCAAACAGGTAATAAACATTGTCACAATTGTTTTCTCACTTTCTTCAAATACACCTATTTAGTTGAGGAGCAAAGGGCAATGCAGGCTAATGATAAGGTTCTGTCGTTATTAAGAGGGGAAAAAAAAGGAAAAACAAAAGACCAGGAAATTCTTGTTCCATTTCTTCCTCCTTTGTTATGATTATTATACCATATTTCCCGTATCCGAAAAAAAACAAAGACCTTTCTCTTCCCCTTCCGAGGGTTGTCACGACCAAGTTCTTACCATGTACAATACTACATTTACACATGTATTACTTTCCCCCATGAAATCACTTCCCTAAACATGCCTTATATAACTTATACACACTGTAAATGTGGGTTAAAATGTACATTTTGTTTTTATGCACAGAACTCATTTTTTTTAATGTGCTGTGAAGGAAATGGAATTCTTATTATTTTTATTTTATTTTTTGCAGAAGATTCATATCTATACATTACAGAATAATTCTTTGTTTTGTTTGCTCTCATGATGAAGCCATCACCTAAAAGTTACCACTAGCCCCTTTCCCGTCTCTTCCTTATGTATATACATAATATATGCACATACATACATACATTGATCACACCAAGAAAAAAAATCGACTCTATCGATTAAACCAATATATAATATGCCTTGTATATAGTGTACTACTAATAATGATAATATTTTTTTTTTTTCGTTTTTGTTTTTGCCAGCATGCACATTTCCTTTCACAATGTAAATCATCACACACTAGATTGTTTCTTATGCACCTCACTTTTCCCTTCAAAAAACCACTTTCTCCCGCTACCAACTCAAACAACGAGGCCTTTTTCCTACAACAAGGAAGTACAAGGTAGTCGTTAAGAAGTAAGTAGGAGATACCTAATACCTAATAAAAAGCCTGTAAAATTACCATGCAGTGTACATACATATATTCATATGTACAGCTCCTTCCTCTCAGCATGTCCAGGTAACGAAAACCGACTAAAATCTTTGCAATTTACAATTGGAATATTATGTATCATAAAAGCACGCTATTATTTCACATGTACATTATTTCGGTTACCAAATATGATTCCAAGCGTACCCCATAGCCGATTTAAAAATCAGATGTTTGAACATTTGAAAAAAAAATCCATTTTTTATGTTTCCTTCAGTAAAAGCAAACAGATACAAATTGTTTTCCACCTCAAATTTCGTGGTAAACCTTGAAAAAGTGACCCCAAAATGATTTCAATTACGACAATTGAGTTAAAACTGTTTTTTTTGGCAAGAGTTGGAAACGAATAGCAAAAGAGTTTCTGTGCTTACGAAGCACAAATTTAACATATTCCACAACGTTATACCATTTGTTTTTCATAACAAATTGCGCCTAAATTATCCAAGATTTTTTCCCCTGATTTCTTCCTTTGATATTAACAGCCTAAAACGTTTTGCAGTTTGACAATAAGGTACGCCTACAATCGCAGTTGGTAACTCGTGTTTACCGTAACCAGAAGGACCTCTCCTTTCTATGGGAATAAAAACTACCAAAAAAAAGGGAAGCTCAATATCCCCTAACAACTGGTGTGGTGGTATGTAATTGAAAATAAATATGGTTGTTACTCAGCTGATCCGACAATAATACGAACAAGTTGTCATCCCCACCCGGGTAAATACCCTCTGACATTCCTCTCCCATGTTTCCTTGGCTTTTCCCTACACATTTATGATTATTTCCCACCCTCACCTTTCTCCCCTTTTCTTTTGACTATCTTCCTCTCCAACCAGTGAAAACTGAAGAGTTATTCTCTCGTTGAAACAGGGAAACATGGGAAGAGCTATTGAGCATCAACACATGCCTAAAACTCAGGACCATTATCACTATCTCCCCTCAAACCACCACGCACGTGTTCTTGTTGTTGGATATGGTATCGGAAATAAACTGACTGGGGTAAAAGCATGTCATTTGGAAGCAATTAATTTTCTGAAATAGCGCTCGGACAATTTCCTCGGGTGACGAGCTAGTATAATAGTATCCCGTATTTGGAAGGTGTATATATACCTAAACTGCTTTTATTTACCCACACATAACATTGGTAAGATCCTCCTCCTAAACAGAAACTTTCACCCCTTATCTCCGTGTAAAAAAAAGCCCCGAAAGGGGTAAAATGATGCATTTGTTTACACACAAACACGTTCAAAATATGTATGTGTGAATGATGTTGGAGTCGTATATATTCCTCCATGGTTATGTTTTTTTTTCAACTTGCACCAACCACGGAAATGTACAACCGATGGTATGTACTCTTTTATCATACATAGTGTTTTATTATAGAAAAACTCCAGAACGCTAAATTCCCGTTCTTTCTGGTGTAGCCTTTTGGAGGTAATCATAGCAGTAAATAATTTAGCGAGCATATAAACTTTTTGGGAGCTTTTGTACCAGTATTACAACATTGACATGGCGGAGATAAGAATGTTTACACGCCTCTCTCTCTCCCCTCTTTCTCTAACATACCAGATTATATGTATGGTGTCACACATTTGCTGGAACGGAAATGTCCTAACTCTGCATGTCCTCTTGAATTGGTCCAAAAAAATGGGGAGTGAACTGTAAATCAAATGCGCAGGAAACAAACTTGAACGTTTGGAATTTTAACTTGTTTTAATATGGAAAATTTTCACCCCCAAATCCCCCTTATATGGGAAAGAAAGAACATTATTTAAATCCAAAGAGAAAGCTGTGAAAGTTGATACCGGTGACGAAAGTTTAAGGGGAAATTTAAATGGTAGGACTGGTCCTTAAATAATGAGGCTATAAACAGGACAAGAAATAATTTTGGCCAATAATAAATTGTTTGAATAATTCTTCCCCCAAAATAATTCTCATTTTATATGTATATATAAGTCAACCATAAATACGCGGCTAGAAGACTGAAGGTTGATAATGACATTATGGGGATATTCTCTGAGGTCCTTCTGGTAGGTACTTTCCATTCTCAAAAGCGTTTCTCCGCTTGTTTCCTAATTTGTACATACAAATCCTGTGCAACTAATAAATGTTTTTCTCTGTTTCTATTCGCTATAGGAATTAATTAATTTGTAATTTCTATAGATAATGAGAGCATGCAGGAGGCAAATTAGCAGTTTTCGCCTAGGTTATAATCACTATTTGTTTTTGTAGCTGGGAATTATTTGACGGTGCACGGATTGTTCCAGAAATGTAAAATAACACACAGCTCTTGACTGTCACCAATTATTTCTAGGATTTCGATGAGACAACAATAATAAATGACCTTTCCATAAAAACTCCCCCCGGTTCCCACATGCTACATTTAAAAGTACCAATTTAGGTCAATAAGTTTCGTTATTTTGTAATGTTTTCCTGGTTGTTTTTACATTTTTTTTACACATCACGACTGCGTCAATATAGCATCCTAATACAATGTGTGACTTGTACACAAATTTGTTTTTTTCTTTTACATACAGTATATACAGAATGCGTAATGATTAAAGAACAAATAATTAATGTAATATATCATCTATGATAAAGCTGTAAATACCACATTTAAAGTTGCTTGCACATACACTATTTCCCTGTAATGAATGCGTTTCCTCACAGATATTGTAAGTTGTGTGTGTGTGTGTGTTTTTGTCTATATAAATGTCCTACAGTTCGTAGTTAACATTATTATCAATAGCAATAACTGTAAATACATTTCTCTGAAAGGTAAAAACACTTAAATTTTCTTCTTCATCTCTTCTAATTTACAATGCTCACACCTTGATTTTTTTTTACATAGCTCTATATTGTAGTAATTAATTGTAGTATTTTTTTTCATTTGTAATAACAAGGAATAAAAATCTATATATGTATCAATAACATACATATTGAAGTAATATTTTTCTTCTCCTACTTACGACTTGTGGAGTCCCGACCAAAAAATTCACACTTGTAATGAGCACACATACCGTCTTATTAGAGTAGTAGTATCAATATATAAGTAATACATTAAGAGAAGAGTCTCCATATCCACGACGTCATATAACTCTTTCACTCTTGCCATAAAAAATCCCTCTCAATGAAAAACCTCATACGAAAAAAAAGTGAGAGTGAGAGATGTTTGATTTTTTTTCTGAATGCACAACACTTATCAGCACTTACTTCTACTGGTTTCAATAGCACTTATAATTACATCCATACCTTTTTCCTTTCACCACTTCTACTGTAGATTTCTTTCTTTTCTTTTTTTTTTTGTTAAAAAAATTTTTTCAAAAATTTTTCACACCCATCAACCCACAGGCATTTGTAAGAACTTGTGTCTATATACAGTTTCATATAGGTAGTAAGAAGTTAAATAGTAAATATATTCATAGTACTTATACTCCATTGAAGGACCTTATTAGAAGTAATTAATATTAGGACACCTTAATATCTAGTGAACAATTTCATTTTCTTTTCAAGTCCAGTAATAATAACAATGACAAAAAGGTATATGTATATTCCTGCTATATGAATGATTTGTATATTTTTTTCCTTATAGGATTACGTCACACGTATAAACCTTATAGGTATTTCACCATACGAGAGGTAAAGAGTGGTAGCAAATAAAAAACGCTTATTTATCCCTTTTGGTTTTGGTTTTCTTTTATCTTATATAGATATCATATTACACCTATAAAAATGTTCCATTTCACTGTGGGAGTAACCCTCAAAGAATGTATGTGTGTATGATTAAGGAAGGATGGCATATGAAGATCCCCACACTTTCCTTTTTGGATCTTTGAACCAGAAGTGGGAAGAAGGACCTAGAAAAGAAATATCCTTAGGATATGGCCGATATGATTCAATTTTTTTCCATAAAAAAGGGATTCTAATTCGATTTTCTCCGATAATGAGATGCTCGTCCCCTTAATGGAAGATTGCATGGGTTTTTGACTTGGAAACGTTCCCTGATTTCACCGTGATAGAATTATTGAAAAAAAATATCCGATGTTTTTTTTTAAATTCCCTATTTTAATTTTATTCTATAGAAACTCTTCCAGGCTTATTCCATGGAAAATGTTTCATGCTTTTAAGTAATAGAATTGATTCTGAGGTTTAACGCGGAAATTCGGCTGTTTTAATACAGAAATTGTCCTATGATTTAATCCAGTTTTCCTGTGCCCTAATGGAGGAATTACTCCAAAACCTAATTGTAAAGATTCTCCATTAGAAAAATTTGGGATTTTTTCCTCCTCCAAAGCCTTTCTTACCCCTTTCTGTCATGGTCCTCCAGGATAGGCACAGAGCTTCACTGCCACCTCCCATGTATTTTGTATTTTTCCCCTGGTAATTTTTTTTTTGAAATATTTTGACACTGACAATAATAAGTCTGCGGCACTGCACGCTCTGAGCTTTTGGTGATAATAATTAATATTCATTATTATTGTTTACCCTATGGAAAAAACCAACTAGACACATTACAACCTATTAGTACCTCCTGACGTCACCTGTGTTTTCCTCTTAACCTAAGCATGTAAAATGTGTAACTTTGTAATTATTTACAAGGATCCTTACACTATTACTTATGTATGTATATAAGGAAATACCTGAGCGTTACAGCATTGCTTTTTTTTAAAGTTAGGTATAGTATATATAACTTGACACTTGTTTTTCTTACATGTTTAGTATCGTAAAAAAAATTGTTTCACCCTCTAAACGTTTACTTATAGATGAAGTCTTAATATATTTAATACATATACAAATACACTATAGAAACTGTATTTTGTAATGTATTTGATCGTAAAAATTAATGCTAAAAATCCTTACAAAAAGGTGATCAAGTTTAAAATTGTATTATTATTATTTCTGTAGGAGTCTCTGTAACCTATATTTATATGTTATTTAAGCTATATGTGTGTAGTCTAAACTTAAAAAACGTCACCTGACAAAGGAGGAGGCTCGAAAAGATGGGGAGACGTTAAAGGAGACGGGACACGGTGTGTGTATTTGTGGCAGAGGGAAAGTATAAGTAAAGAGCAGGGTTAGTTTTAATATAAGAAAAGTTGTCAATCCATGAGACAAATTTGTACTGTGATTCAACCATTACGGAGTTATCCTGGTTTTATTATTATTACCATTGTTTGTTTGTTTTTTTCTTCAAAAAACTATATTTTTGTTTTTTTCAGTATATTGTATTCTTTTAAAAAATTCCCAGCGTTTCATTTATTTTGTGTATCATTTGTTTTAAATAATTAAGAATAAATGTTATTATTTTTTTCCCAGTCGATTGTTTCATTTTGTATGTCTATTTAATAATAAAGGGCGCGGTGTGTCGTTGTTCTCTTCGTCTGTTTAAAATATGATATATTTTAGGTTTGTCTTTGAGGTATTTCGCATTTGTTAACGTTTTGTGTAGTAAAAAGTGTATCGAGTATATATTACATATTTGAGTTTTGTGTGTCACATAGTAGCAAGTGTATAGTATTGATTTTATTTCTCTTGAGTGTAAAAAAAAAAAACAATCTTGTATTTTTTTTATGTCTTGTTATTATTTGTATTATTCGTTTTTTTTGTATAATATTCGTCAGCTAAAAACCTACTTTTGTATGTATGACACCCGTTTATGTAGTTTAGTAGTAATAGTGAAGTTAATCCGGTGGAAGATTTTCATAGTAATATATGTATATGGATTCATACGTATATATATGGGAATGATATTACAAAATAAAAACCACTGCATTTCCCTCACTAGAAAAATTCAATAAAGGAAGTATGTATATTTAAAAGACTATCTTTGGAGTCGGAAAAGAAAACATAGTGTACATATGAATACATTATGACATATGAAAAGGTGGTTTTCCCTGTGAAAATACAAGACCAAAGAGATAGCATAGAAGGCCGTAGGAGAAAGTCACTTTCTCTTTCCCACAGACCTTCCTCTATTCAAAGGCATCTCACAATACTACTGGTATCCCTGATTTCTTTTTCATTTTGGACTCTTATACATTTATAAAAAAAACATGTATGTATACCTCTCGCCAAATTTCCTGAATAAAATTTGTATTATGTTATAGGAAAAAAAAGGTTGAAAGTAAATTCTTTTAAAAAAACAACCGGTTTCTTCCACGAATGAGGAATAATATTTTCTCAATCTTGCTTCTATACCTGACACTTCTATTCTTACACTTTGCCTTTCAATACTCTTTCAAAGGCGTACCTACATATATATCAAAGATTTTTGAGGATATTTGTAGGTTTCCATTTTTAGATGGAAAATTTATGACATCACTTCACACTTTAGCAACCTCAACTATACAGCAACAACAATCCTGCCTTTCTGTAAAATTTCTGTTTTCTCTTCCAAATTAGAAACAAATCATCTCGAATGACGCTTTTTTATGTAAAAAAAAACGAGGTAATAATAAGGAATATGCTACACTCCTGAAAATTCTGACCAGTGTGATAAAAAAAACAAATCACTAGGTAATATTGGTAATAGTAATTAAAACCTAGTAGAAACTTACCAAATGGTGGATGCCTGAGATAAATTAACTATTAGTACAAATATAGTATAATATGTAGACGTACAAATTTTTTGCCGTTTCTCTCTCCCCTCCTAAAACGTTCAAGTTACGCAAATATGAACAATTAACAGTGATAGTATGATAATTATAACAACAATAATGTGCTGAGCTGAGTCTATACCATATACTGTACGCACTAACTGCATGATTCCTGAGACTGTTCAATGATATACTTTCATTCAATGTCTTCGTACTAAAACAAAATGGACATATTTTCTCCTCCCATTTGATCTCCTGAAGAAAGGAATAAAAATATGTCGTAGTATATAAGTTAAAAGCTATATTGGTTTAAAAAAACAACTGGTATAGGTACTTGATGAAAAATAAATACATTTTACATTATAAGAACGTTATTCATCTAGTATCAAGTAACCTAATGAACTATCGACGTTACTAAAGACTAATAAAACGCATTTGAATGCTTCTTCTTCAAAATAAAAGTTGAAACTAATAATAAATATTGAACTGCAGTAATAAGTTTGACTGAAAATTCCCTGGTACACTTTTTTTTTGCATGGATAAATAGTTAGTCATTTCTCAGAATGACTACACTAACACAATTTGCAGTTACGTATTTGCCGGTGATTTCCTAATTTCTACGTAGACATATAAAAAAGGAATATTTTGTAATAACGAAATTGATATGCATATTTATGCATGTCTGAGACTGCAAAAATGATGCAAGAACAGCAATACATTTTACCCGGATAATTACAAGCTTATCACACTGTAAGTTATTTTTAGCGTAATAACTGGAGGAAATAGACACCCCAAAAAACTTGGAGGAAGGGGCAAATTGAAGGGGTGAGTATAGGCGTCTAATTACATGGGAATGGTCACGGCCAGTGAAAGGAGAATCATTTTCACCTTTCAAACTCTCTCATTATATTTTCGAAAACCCATACATTAATATTTATGTGTAGAACCTTCCCATATTACCATTCCCCATCTCGGTAGCTTAAATCATTACATATATTTGACCAGGGAAATCCGAATGGGCCATTGTTAATACTTGTGAATTACGTAATTGGTGACAATTTTCCCCCTAGGAATTACCCCGGAAACTTTCGCTCTTAAATTGGCTCTTCTATTCGTATTGTCAATGAGACATACTACATGATTTTCAAAATAGGAAAATACTTTCACCAAGTGAAAGCAATGCGGTTGAACACAATGAGAACCAAAAAAACTAGAGATTTGAACTACAACGTTAAAAAGTATAATTTTTAAAATATTTAAAATTTGTAATACATGATTTAGTCCATAAGGATACATTTGCACGTCTTTTTTTTATCAATTTGTTTTCAGAATTTCACCAGGTGGCCTCATGTCCAAGCTGGAGAAAATACCAGTTTTATGTGGTGGAATTTTACCGGATCAAAAATAAACAGATTATGTATTGTGGAATGTTAAAAAACTGTATACACATAGAACATAGTATAACATACATCACCGAAATAGGGCCTGACAATTACTTGTACTGTTCTCTCCCCTCAAACGTGGATATTGACAAGATATGTGTCAGCACGTACATACATAATTGTAGCCTGGTTGTTTGTACTCCGGGATAATTACAGTATGATTGGAACCAGAACTATTTCATACAACAAGGGGGAGCAAATTTCTTCCTGGAGTGTGCTACTACTACTACGTACAAAATTTTCCTCGAGGGTGACAGGGTAGGAGGAATAAAATGCCGATCATTTTGTGTAGTGAAAGCTTATGGCATGAAAATTTAATTCAATGCAAACTTTTTTTTTGTGGACAATGTGGAGCACAGAAAGAAAATGTTCCATCCAAATGTGGAGAGTGAACTTTCAGGGAGTTTTAACACTGAACAAATTCCCGTACCCAAATGTTGGCCTTTCAATTCGAAATAATTGCAATTCTTTCATAATAGAGGAAATAACACGGGAATAAATAGACTAAATGCATGGTGGGAAAACATTAAATGTCAAAAAATTGCCATTCTTTGAAGGAATGATGGTAGCCAGTGGTGAAATTACGTACCGGCACAAGGATACAACGAACATAAAAAATGTCTTCCGGGATAATTGCGGTGTGCAACTCAAATGCTTTAATTATACCCTAATTTACATAAATTAACGCAGCGTGACTTCATTTCAACGAAATGAGTTAAATGTTTCTGGTCCAAATAAAAAACAGCTTTTAAAATTGTATCAAATTTATGAAATTTAAAAAAAAAAAGGAAAATAATAGCTAAATAAGGGTTACCAAAAAATAAAACTGACAAACCTAAATTCGGAGGGGAGGGCAGATGAATATAATAACAAAAATTAGCCGTGAAGTCAACAGTTCAAATACCTTGTAAAATCCCACACGCTTTCCCTGTAAATACATTTTTAGAAAATTACGCCTAAAAACCAAAATACCCTACTTAAGTATTTATCGAGCCACTACTGAAAAAATTCACTCTGGTTTCCTAAGTTCAAATGACAGTTAAAATTGTACCGGAAAAATGTCTCTCTATATCCACCACTTGCACATAACAACCTCTGACTTACCGCGACAAGGAAATGAGAGGAGAGAGGAGGGACGAAAAATATTATTAGAAGGGGGAAATCATAACAAAAGGGAGAAATTTACGTATGACAATATTGACAAGAGTGAAATTTTGAAAATGCCAAAAAAAAACACCAACAAAGTAAAGGGTTATGCACATAATCTCCCGTCTGATACTCCAAACTATCCCCCTAAATTGGTGGAAATCATTTCAATTTTCCTTCTTGCTGACGCACAAGGGGATTACGACAAAAGGAGTTTTTCTTCCCCGTAATCCACATTTCAAAATGGGTGACCAGATATGCATAGGACACACCAGGAAATGTTTTGCATAGTATAATACTCAATTTCAAAGAGATATTAAGTATACATATATACGTATATATGACGTATACATATATAAGATACAGACACGACGCACTAAATGTGACAGTGTTGTTACCGGTGCCCAAGTCATGAGCTATATTTACATAAAATTTATCGCCGTCGTAAAAATTTAATCGATACTGTCTAATAATCATTCGGCAACCAATGCCACCCTTTCTTCCCTTCATCCGGCTCATAGAATGCCTACGACATACACATATGTGTGTATATACGTGTACACATATTTACTTTCAAATAATGCTTTGATGAAGACCATCACACAACAGTGGTCACGGTATGTGTGTCTAAGAAAGACATGTGCATATACTGGTGGAAGTAGTCGTAGTTATAACCGTCGTCGGGACATCCAAAGGCCATTGGAGACGACTGAACCTCAATATCTAAAATAGACGTACATACATACTTACGCAAGTACACACATCGGACGAGGACAAAAGAGCAGACATGACCGTGCGTGCACAAAACTATATGTAAGTATTCTGACTCGCCCGCCACTTCAATAAATAGGTGTACACTCACTCACATTTCCCTGCGTTTGTTTACTTTCTCTCTCTCTCTCTCTCTCCGTCTCTCTCTCTCCGTCTCTCTCTTTCTTTCTACGACTTCCTTTCACCGCTCGTCGCGTTCAAAACTTGAGGAGAAAGAAGGAACCCGGCCAAGGAGCCGTTACACCGGGATAGAGAGAGAGTGAGGCAAGCTCGTAACATAAAACTGCTCATAGACCTTAGTAAATAAATAATGATAAATGCTTTAAGCACGTCGTTCTTTACACTACAGGATAATAATCGATGTGTACAGTGGAAATCCTACCACCAACCACTATCCGCAGTAAGTATGACAATCCACACTTCCAGGTTTTTTTTAGCTCGGTCCGGAATTTTTCATTTCCTCCCTTTTAAATGGCTCCCCTGATTCCTCATTTCCATGATGATGAAACTATCCGCAATGTTGCTGCTATCTATTCTATTCTAATTATAATTACTAGTCCCATCTAACCCTTTCTCTTCCCATCCAGCTTTCTCTCTATGTATTTCCTGCTCTGGCTTTCTCTGCCTTGCTGTTGCTTACACTGTTTTTCCCTCTAATTTCCTCTCTTATTTTCCTTGAGCTCTAGTTTTCTCTCCTATTTTTCTCGCGCTCTAGCTTTTCCCTGTAGCTCACCCATGCCTTCTCTCTGACGCTTTCTCTGCCACTCATCGCCCTTCATCGTCTCTTGATTCTTCCTCCCTTTCGCCACACTACATTTCATCCCTCTTATGATGCCGGCGAATCTATTCCCTGGGCGCGTCACTCTCTCAGAGAGTGCAATTTGAATTAAAAATACTCCCCGGCTACAGTAAGAGTGGAATGGCAAAAGAAGCGGCTGACTCCATCCTCCTCCTCCCCCTCACAACACAGAAATCTCTTGACCGAAAAATAAAATGACACCACAAATCCAGTTTCATGATGGGAGATTCCAGAAAGTGGGAGGTGGGGGGTGAATACTGGATTGTACACGCAAAATACGGAGTTTATAGGGAATAAATAAGAAAAAGTTTCTAGTTTAGGAGTATAATAAAACAATGTTGAGTAGGGGACTGAGTCTCGGGGAGAAGACCACATATTTTGAAAGGAAACTTGGAATGCTCTCTGGAACTGATGGATATAATAAAATGGAAATTTCTGTACAGTATAAGTGGCTATGTGTGTCTGGAGGGGCGGTGGGGGTTGGAGAACCAAGTTTTAAGCCTTGTAACACTACTACTACTACTACAGTTCACCCTCAGTGACCACTAAGCCATGCCTCAACCAAATTCCTTATACCCTCGATACATACATATGTATATACATACCACAAGGAGAACTTATGGCTGTATATTCGTACAGCCCTGGCTGGGAATTGTAGGGTACAAGAACCATTGGTATGTTTTATTATGGAAATGTCCATGAAAACGTTGATTTATTTATTGGGAAAGTTCAAATATGCATATCCGGAATTCCTTTTCACTCCTTTCCAACGTGTGCATGTCCTTCCAGTTCACATCAAGGACATGCGTAGTTGTAAAAGGCTGTACAATCAAAAGGGAGAGACAAGAGATAAAGGAAACCACGTTTCACTTCGTCTACTATGCAACTTTCTGTCTCTCTCTCTCTCTCTCTTTTAGAATGCGTGTATGTGACTCAAAATTATATATGTAAAATGGTATCTACCCAGAAGCAGAATACAATGGAAAATGTATGTGAATTAACGTACATAAATTGGCTAGTAAACGACACCGTTTTCATTTCTCTCACTAATGCATAAGAACATCTTTCTCCCTTTGCTCCTTCCAAATTTCCTCTGGTGCAACTTATGCTTTTACTCAGAGAGAAAGTGTGCTTTCTATTTTTTTAGTGACAGTATATGGCACTCCTGCGATTTTGTATACATTGCCTGAATTAATTTGCTTTCTCTCTGATTCTCTCTCTCTCTCTCCTTCCAATTCTCGCTCTCATTCCTTCCTGGTTTCTCTCTCTCTCCCTGTCTCTCTTTCAGTTCTCTGTCGTTTCCTCTCTTCCTATCTCTCCCTCCCCTTTCCTCGAGCCTTCCTGCGTTTAGAACCAATAACTTCTCATCCAGCCTACGATTGCGACGCAGTGAAAACTTTGTCAGGGCCACAGATTCATAGAAATATAAAATGAACGGGAGAGATGGAACCCGGGCATATTATAGAATATAAGGGGATGTAATAGTATAAAAGGCAATTTGACCGAACTTCCCAACATTCTCCATGGAAACTCCCATATAGGAGTCGTACAAGGGTTATAGGTTTCCTTTTCAAAATATCCCGAAAACCATAATAATACGGGGGGTATTTTCATAGGAGATGACGTTCAAAGAGTGTGTAACCAAAAAAAAAAAAAAGATGCTTTGCAAGCATCCAGTGGTACGACACTCGTAGAAACCCACCCACTCGCAATATTATATGTATATACACAACTGTATATGAAAGATCCTGGTGCTCAAAGGGAAACATTGAAAACCGGGAGGATGTGTGCGGGTTTTCCATGGAATGTACGTTTTTTTACCTACATAAATGCTCTCTCCCCGTATATGCCGGAGAGGAAAGAAAGGTATGAATGGCGAACATCTGTGACGTTGAAGGAGCAGCAAGGATTCTTCTGCAATCTGCAGCAGCAGCAGAGAGAGAGAGAGACAGAGACAGAAAAGAATGTTCTGCTCCACGCTTCCCACTCAACTCTCTTTCGACGTGCACATAGACACTTTCTCGTCCCCGGATTATTATTTGCACTGCCTTTTCCCCAGGTGATAGATTTCCTCTTTCCCTCTTCTGCCCTTATTTTCTCTGTCTTTTCCCATCTAGGGCCGAAGCAGAAATCCGAACCGCCACCATCACGACTACTACTACGACCCATACTACTAGAGTTACGATAGAAACTTCTCATCCAGGGGCAGAAATAGAATCCCCATAATGATACCCTTGCGTCAAGTATTACTTACACTGCAAAATCACACATCTCCTTTTCTCTCGCTTTCTCTCTCCGTCTCTCTCTGTCTCCCTCTCTTTCTCCGTCTCTCTCTATCTCCCTCTCTTTCTCCTTCTCTCTGTCTCACTCTATTTTTCCTCTCTCTCTCTTTCGATCCCTCCCTGTCTCTCCACCTCTCTCGCCTTCTATCTCTCTCCCTTTTTTCGTTCTCGCTTTCTCTTTCTCTCTCCCCCCTGTCTTTCGTGCTCCATCTCTGTCTCTCTCTTCCTCCCTCTCTTTCTCTGTCCTTCTCCCTCTGTTCATCCCTCTCTCTTTCTTGGTCGTTCTTCCTCTGTTCATCCCTCTCTCGTTCTCTCTCTCTCTGTTCATCCCTCTCTTTCTCTCTCTCTCTCGTTCTCCCTCTTTGTCTATCTATCTCGTCCTCTCTCTTCCTCTCCCCGTTCTTTCCCTTTCCCTCTATTTATTTTTGCGCCGCTCGGAGCAAGTTTGGGTGGGAAGAGAGGCGAGAGAGAGATGTAAAAAATGCAAAGGGTGGATAAAAAAAAAAGGAGAAGAGCTACAGGGAGAGAGTGAGAGAGATGAAGGAGAGAAAGGTTGGGAGCTGGAGAAGTGTGTTGACTTTGCGTTTCATTGGATTCCTCCGGGTACTGCGTCATAACCGTAAAACTGCGTCTCCACTTAAATGATGCTATGCAGTGCACGTGACTCGAGCAAGTTCACAATAGAGTAGAATGCAAGCTTGCACACTTTTTGGCCCCTGTCAGTGTGTAAAAAGAGCGTGTGTATGTGTGTGTGTGTGTGTGTCTAGCACACATACTATTGGGGAGACTCTTACATAATTCACAGACGCTACTACTCCCGCGTGTTACCAACTTTTTTTTTTACACACACACGTCTTCTATATGTAATAAAAGTGTATGCAGAATGTTCCACTTCCTCTCTCCGACGACTTTCTCTCCTCTCCCCCGCCTTTCCCGGCCACGTTTCCAAACTGCTCGGAACACACGTAGGGAAAGAGGAAGAGAGAGAGAGAAAGAGAGAGAAGGGAGAAAGTGAGAAAGGAGAAAGTGAGGGAAAGCTACTATGTGAGAGGTGGTCCATTTACGTTGAAACGTAAGATTTAGATAGAGAAAGCATAAAATTTTAGAACTGAGATAAATGTAAAAGAAAAAAAGTGGGAAGTAAAACGCAAGGGCTTTTAAGGAGCTGTGTATATTTTGTATGTGTAGAATGTATATTTTTTTTTTTGGTTCCAGGAAATAAATACCTTGGTGTATGTCCATGCGTACATAAAATATTTATATAATAGCATTGCACTATCGCAAATTAATTTCCTCATGTGTACTGTATCTACTAGTTATGACTTGGAACAGGGGGAAAAAATATCTACTATGGAGTATTCCCAACATAACTTGAGTGCCGCAGTTTAGCCGTAGAAAAAGATCTATGTTAATGGACGCGGCAAAAGTAGAGGGAGATGGAGAGTATTATGGAGATATACACATACTGGAGAAAGTAAAAAAAAATGTTCCATGCAAAATGCTACCCTTGGCAGTTTTTTTAATCTTCTCCTCATTATTGCTGCGTAAGATGGGGAAAATATCAACGTCCTTATGTATGTCAACTCCCGTAAAAGTCTTACTTGGCTGACTTTCTACAAGTTCAGCACTTAAAGAAACGTTTTTGCTGTAGTATCGTACTACGGAGAAGAAGAAGGAGAAAAAAAAGGAAACATGATAAATAAGTCACGACAGGACTCTTGACTTTGTCGAGCTTACAAAATGATACATGTTTCAATTGAGACCGCATACAATGTTAAATGTATGTAGCTGCTGTTCCCTGTTTTTTTTTTTTGGTGTGACTAAAACACACCAAACAAGTACATATTTAATATACTCACAATGGTGCAAAGTCAATGTCAAAGGTCAAAGTTCGATTGATATTGAAAGGAGGAAAACAAGGATGAAAGCTTGGCAACTTAATTTCTGGGGTGATAAGGAGTTAAGTTTCTCATTTCGACAAGGAATATGACGCTATTTTTATAATAAAAATAATGAGTTCCAATATATTGCTAATATTTATCTCTCTCTCGCTCTGATTTTTTCTTGTAGCTAGTAATTTAAGTGAAGCGTTGGATATCACCAACTCCACGAACTTTGTCAGCAATGACAGTCATCAAGAAGTACACTTTTTTTTTTTGAAGTTAATAAAAGACACATAATCGTGAAAGATTTTGCTGTCGCGATACAAAATACACTCGGAAGTACATACAAATTATTCCTTTGGAGAGATAACAAGGAAAATTGTAGTTACTTGGTGCTTTTTTTCTCTCTCTTAAATTGTTTGGTGCAACATTGGGAACTTATTGGTCATCATCATAATTCATGAACATTGTGAACCATGCAGATTTTTTGCACCATAAATGTCCCATGTTAATGAACAAGAGTTTTTTTAATCAAAGTGTTTTAAATGGCTTCAGACAAATCAAAAGTTCCATTAGCAACAACTTTAGATATTTCCTACTGCCCTAATCCTTTTTTTTTATCTCAGTTTCTTTAGGGAACTTTTGGAGAAGGTCACCTTCCTTATGAACGATATTATTTCACCCCACCCACAGTTTCACGCTCTTTTTTTTTTGCTGTAAATGCTGTAAACTTGCATCCATGACTTTCTTTAGTGATTACCACCTTTTTAAAGGTATTGCTTACACAAATCAGAATGAATTCCTTTTCAAGTAATTATTCGAAGACAAAAAGAAGAAGAAAATGGAAGAAATCACCGGCAAATAAACCACACATTGTAAATTATTCTCTCACTGAGTTCAATCCTGGAGGTAGTAGAAATTCTAAAATGATGCTCTCATATAATATTTCATATACAAGTGGGCACCAACCCTGAGTTTTGATGTACCTATGTCTATATAGTATCTAAAAGTATGCATGTACTCCACAGCCTTTTTTTATACGTGTTTTCCCTATATATTTTTTCAAAATATTATTATTATTTTTTATTTGGTGCCTGAACCATTCCCAAAAAAAGATTTAAATATGGCTACATTTTCCCCTTGGGAAATAAAAAATAAAAACGTAACCCCATATGTATATAATGGTCAATACTATGTATATTATATAAACCTATAAAATAATAAGTTGACTAACAAATACTAACGACTACTGTTGGTTTTGTAATGCTAATGTAAAAACTAAACTATACGTTACTAAACCTATCCCTGCCTTTTATTTTTGTAAAAAAAAAGTACCCGTTAAAGTTCCTAATGCCTTGAACTAATGACAGAACATACCTTACTTGTGATGAATATGTATGTTATATATTGGTTACATAAAAACGTAAATATAGTATTGTTGGTTACATGTCTTATTCTTTTTTTTTCTCTCGAGGAAATAAAAAAGAACAGCCTATAGTGGTTTATAAGTACCTTCGTTCTCCCTTATCAAATGTGTGTTGCATCATAATAAAAAAAAGCTGCACATATCAATGTAAAATCCCTCCTATATTTCTTTTGTCCCATGTTTTTTTTCAATAATAATAATAACTCCGTAATAGCAGTAATGGTTAAATTGAAAAAAGAGGGAAAACACCGTCAATCCCCGGCCAAGTTACATCAAATCAAAAAATATCACGATTTTGGTGTGGGGAAAGGAAGCATTGGATAGAAAATACCAAAGAGGATGGGATATTGCCCCGAGAAAGGGAAAGAACATGCGTGCATTTCTTGGCTGGGGTAAATTGGAAAAAAAAATCCTTGCAAGGGCATCCCCTTGATTCGTCTTTCTCCATATAAAACTTTTCCTTTGGCAACTTTTCCGTTTCGGGGCATCGTGTGATCAATGAAATCCCACCCCAACTTTCTCCTGCTTTCTCCAGCACTATACCAATGTAATACCAGGCCGAGAATCGACGGAAGTGAAAGGTATGGACAGACGTATGTTGACAAGGAAAGTGAATACTTTATAGCGTTTTTTTTAATCCTTGTTCTCGGAGGAAGAAACAAAATATAAAATTCAACGATTTAAGGGTATGGATAAAATATAAAATGAAGAGGGATGGAAGATAATATTTGTAATTTTATCAAGTCACCTGCTATAACTGGGTCCTTATTTCACCCAGAAACTTGAATACAGTAAAAATTGTGGAGTCGTATAGGAAACTATAGGAAATGCATCATATTTAATACTATGACTTTTTAACCACGATTTTTAAATCTTAAAACATAAACCATTTCAAAACTGACTGACAATGTTTTTTTTTTCAAGTACAATTTTTCTCTCACTAAATCTTCCTTCTACCGTAAGGATTTTGTTTCCAAACCTCATCAATATTTATCATATGACCATTTATTCGGTTTTTTTAAACCCCATCTTCCCTATCTTTTTGCCTCAGGTTGGTAGGTATTTTAAAGGAAAATAACTTTCTATTTGAAAGCTTTTTAATACAATTTTTTGTAAAAATTTTTTAGAATGGGTTCTAATTCCCTTCATATTAGTGTCCTATTAATGTGGGTGACACCCTATTTGTAATTAATAAAAAGCACGTTTCAGTGTGGCTTTTTCTATGGGTCTATAATTGCGACGGTCCTAGATGATACTGTTAAAAAACTGAGGTTAAAAAGATTTTTATTGTAAAGGTAGAAATTTTCTATTATTTTTTTTAAGTGGTACGACAATGAAATGATTCTTAGAAGGAATTAATATGTACCCACCATTGACAAATGTATATCGTTTTTCATTGTCGTGTAATTTTAATTTGTTTCTTCCCTTAAAATGTCTGGTGAGATATTTAGTACCTATTACCTTACCGAACAAGCACCTTATAAATGGTTCCTTAGCACTTGTTTTTTTTAAACGACCGGGGCGCTCTATATATATACGTTCTATATATCGCCACACGCGTGTAATATACTTGATACGGCAATCGTCATATGTAAAATCACACGCATATTTTCTTTATAATAATAAATCTTAGCACAATCCTTACCACATAACCTGACCACCCAGCACTTTTACCTTAATTAGTCATACTAATAATATTCGACGCATTTTAGTATAGTACACTACATTGACTTGTAATTAAGACAGATATAACAGTAAAAAGAGGGTTGAAACAATTCCCCCCAAAAAAAATCGTTTTTGTTTTGTCTTCTCCACCCTTTCACTCTCTTGCGTGTTTGAACGCATATTCTTAATAGTAAACGTCTAGAGATAATATACTGTTAAAAGTAATAATATGATTAGGACTACTTACAATTACTTAATATATATATCATTTTACACCGGTATAGCGTCTATCAAACGAGGTAGATGGATGTTCTTGTTACGATAATTTTTTTAACGTATTGTAGTTTCGGGAGTTTTTTTTTTTTACAAAAAAAAAAAGATTTTCATTACTTCCCGCTAAAATTTTTTTTTTATGCAACACAATGTAGAACTTAATTTTATGAGAGGATAATAATAAACTAGGCTAATTTTTAGTATTTGTTTACACCTACGAAAAGTTGTATAGCACTTACTAACATACTAATAGTTATTACCAGAGAATATAATGTATGTATAGTTTGACAGAAAAATAAAATTAGTAGAGAAAAGTCGAATATATGTATATATATGATCCCTGCCCTCCTTTGATTTGTATTATATGTTATATTTAATAATGAGGTAAGTTATTTCTTTTCAATGTATGTATGTATAGTTCATCATCCTAAGAATTTAAAAAAAAAACCACACACACGAAAAAAAAACTGTTGGTATTTTTTAAGTCCTTTTTACCTTTGTAGTAGTATAGCATTTCATAGTGCTAAAATATTAGTAGTAGTACTAGTACAGTAACAAGTTACATGCCTACAATTTTTTTTATAAATATTGTTCTTCTTAAGAAATCCCTTTTTTTAATATTTCCTTATTTTTAGAAGATTACTCAACTCTTTGAATTATATCAAAATGAACACATGTTGAGCGATCGAAGATCACCTTCGACTTGATCTATGCAAACCTGAGGTGTAGCTATGTGATTAATAGTATAATTATAACGTTTATATATATATATATATATATGTATATGTGTGTATACATATATAATGCATGCACCATGCAGAGGTCTACCGTCATCGTATAGACCTATGTATATTAATTTTGTTTATTTTTTTTAAATAATAATATATACCAACTGACACATTGGTATCATCCCTTGGATTCTTTTGTTTTGTGTTTAAAAACTAACAACAACAATAACAACAAATTTTTTGTTTTTTATTATGTTTAAAAAAAAGACTTTTGAATACTTGGCCTTTTCTTTTTTTTTCTTCATAGGATTTGTTGTCACCATAAAAAAAAACAAGCTTCAACAGTTTTTTTTTTGATGACCACTCTTTCATCTTCCTTTTGTAAGTGGTACATAACAGTGTATAAGTAAAATTATTTTTAATTACATATAGTAATAAGAACAATGACTAACGTGAGTTTTCTCTGATTGTATAGTATGGATGTAATTGTTTATATTTTAAAGCATTTGTATGTTTATATAAAATCAAGCAGAACCCTCCGATTCCGTTTAAATTTTTCTCCCTCGTCGTTTTTTTTTTGACCGAAAAAAAAAAATGCCAAATGAATCATCATGACATTGTAATTTTTTTTTGTAAAATTTGTTTTCTCTTTTTTTTTTGTATGTGTTTGTTGTGTCTCATATCCTCCTCCTAGGAGTGTGGCAATTTAAACAATATTATTTCATTTGGCTGAACATATGTATGTTACGTTATTTTTTTTTAATGATTCATTCAAATGCTTTGTTTTTTCTTATCCTCTTTCTCGTTTTGTTTTTCATGCAGAACAACTAGTTAAAATCACGAAACTGGCCTCAATTTTTTTTTTCATTTTTCCATCTCAGCCTAAATGATTGTAATTGTTATTCGCATGAATGAAGGATGCCCACTTTTCGTTAGTATGGAGCATAGCCAAATGTCAGTCCATCGGTTTACTCCCTATACTACTCCGGGAGCTAGGTCGATTGTTGTTGCCACTTCCGCTACTACCACTCAACGGAGGACTTTGGGATGGTAAAGGTAAATTGGATGAGGCGGCTGCGGCTGCCACGGCCGCGGCCACAGCCGCTGCACTTGCTCCGCCCATCCCAGCTACATTCATGCCGCCAACTCCAAGAGAACCGCCAGAGCTTACCATATGTTGGCCACCCGGAAGTGGCATCCCACCCGCCGTCGTCACATTCCCCGAGGAGGCACTCGTCGAGGTCGAAGGACTCCCTTGACTCGGACTACTCGTCGTTGAGCCGCTCGGAGGACTCCCAAATGGGGGTGGCGGGACGTTCTCGGGATTTATGTGGGGATGATGGAATGCTCGAACCCCGCCCAGTAATGCCCGATGCTCCCTAGCCACGTGACGACGCACTGTGTTGTTCCTCGTGAACGTCCTCGTACAAAATGGACACGGCACCCGGATCCCTTGATGACGTTGTCTTATATGAGCTCTCAAATTTGTCTCGTACCCATACAGCCGCTCACAAAATGGACACTTTAGCTTTTTACCTTTGCCAAAAAGTACAGAATAACAAAAACTCATCAAAAAATCGGGTCCTCAGGGAGTCCTCATGAAATTACATACAAATAACCATATGTAACTACATAACACATAAAAATAAGTATCATCCAGTAATAAGTATCATTAAGCAACAATGGGAATCTTCAAGACACTCAAGGAAACTAGTATGCTGAAGAAGGGGGACAAAAATGGTGATCATCAAGAAATAAAATAAAACTAGTATGTGGCAAGTAACTCAACAAAAATTGTAATGACCAAGAAATTAAATGATGCTAGAATGCGTCCAGTAGTTCACCAAAAATAGTTCTGACCAAGAAATTAAACAATGCTAGTATGCGTCAAGTAATTCAACAAAAATAGTAATGATCAAGAAATTCAACAAAATTAGTATGCGTGGAGTAAGTCAACAAAAATGCTAATGATTTAGAAATTAAACAAAAACAGTAACCATCGAGAAATTTAAAACTAGAAGCATCAGGACATGAAACAAAAATAGCAACCGCCGAAGAAGTTTAAAAAAAGGAATTATCAAGAAATACGACAAAAATAGGAACCATCAAGAAATTAAATAAAAATAATAATCATTAAAAACGTAAACAAAACTAGGAATAATCCAGCATTTAAATAAAAATAGTAAGCATCAGGAAATGCATTAAACACATCCTCAAAAATTTCAACGAAAATAAAAATGCTCGAGAAATTACAAAAAATAGTAACCATCAAAAAATTACGTGGCAGTAATCAACCAATTAAATAAAAATATAAAGTACCAAGAAATTCAACCAAAATAGAGAATTCTCAAGAAATTACAAACAAATGATAACCATTAAGAAATTCAACCAAACTACAACAATTATCCAGCAACTACAGAATAGTAAGAATCAATCAATTAAACAAGAATAGCGCCAATGTATTGAATAAAAATAGTCGAACGGAATTGAACAAAAATATTTAGTATCGCAAAATTAAACAAAAATTGTATCGCAAAATTAAACAAAAATTGTATCGCAAAATTAAACAAAAATTGTATCGCAAAATTAAACAAAAATAGTATCGCAAAACTAAACAAAAATAGTATAAAAAAATGATGAAAAACTATCAAAAGTTGGGCACATTTCTAAGCCTGACATGATGCCGCCGAAGAAGTACAATGGGAAAGCAAACACTTTGACCGACTTTTGCCTTTAATCATCCCAGAGGTAAAAAAAAACAAAAGAGGAACTGCAGGTACTATATTTACCCCCGCAGACAACCATTTTTGTTATGATAAAAATGATTATGCAATTGACATGCATTTTCCCCCATGTACATAAATAAGAGGACGTGGGCGTAATAAAAAAAAATCATACCATCAGCAGTTGATTGAGCATTATTAAGGTTGAGGTCATGTTGTTGGGTGTGCTGGGCGGATAGTGTGGAAGGCGAAGGCAGAGACCACACATTGGATGGACCCGGCCCCCCTGCTCCTAGACCACCAAAGGGAGGTTCGGACGGAGAAAGATCCATCGAGAATGAGCGCTGCTTCCCACCACTCCCAGGAAACTCTTCTTCACGACCAACTTCTAGTTTGATACTGAGATCTATAGATATATAATCATATTTATAGAGACATTCCATTTACACATGTAACCCCCTTGTATGCATGTACTATCCAGAAGACCTCATGAATATTCACCAAAAAAAAAAAAAAAAAAAAACGAGAGGGAACCATGGAATAGGAGCAGCTCCATCCAATTAATTCACACTTGCGTGAGCTCAACGACTACATCAAAAATTCCTTTGAGGGCAACCTTTCTTTTGTTACTGACAAATGTGGTATTATATACATAAGACCATATTAGTCCCGGAACTGACTCATCCAAATGCATTACGAAAAATTTCCTTGGGGGGGTTGGAAAGGGAATCTATTTTTGGGTATTCTGGAGATAGTAGTGTGACTATAAACAAATGAGCAATTTCCCTATCTAAAGTACAGTATTAAAGACTCACCTTCGGGCATGGTGTTTTCTGTACTCGCACTACGGATTTTCCGTATATTCGGATTCTCCGTAATGACGATAGTTTGCTGTTGTTGTTGCTGTTGTTGTTGCTGCTGCTGCTGCTGCTGCTGCTGTTGTTGTTGCTGCTGTTGCTGTTGCTGCTGAGATGGTTGCTGCTGATGTCCGCCGGACTGGGGCCCTGAGTAATGGGGCTGAAATGGTTGAAATCCAGGAACCATACTAGCACGACTAACACTGGAGAAATAAGGGACATTTTTTTTTAAATTCAGAGATCAATATTAATATTTATGGGGGGGGGGGTAGCTCACCCCTTTGATTTTTGGATATTTTTTGAATATTTTATTTTTTTTTGATATTTTTTAAGGGTGCAAACCTGGGATCAATTTCCATCAGCCTCGGATTCATTGTTGGTGAGGGAAGAGGACCAGACGCTTTGGATGGTGGATGATGATGTCCACCATAATCAATGTTATCTGGAATGGTTCCATCGGGACTTGCATGACGCGGCGATGTTATGCGAATCTTTTTCCGCAGTTTGTCATCTACGTATAAGCCTAGGGAGGAAAATTTGGTTTTGTATTCATCCAATATTTACGGTGGTTCAAAGACAATTAGGTTTTTTTGTAATGTAATTTTTTAAATGTACTTATGTATATATATTTATATGTATGAGTAATGTATAAAAAAAAAAATCCGTCGGGGTACTTACTATGAATGTACGTACCTGAAGATGTAGGGATGGTTGGTGGAGTTTGGGACGGAGAAGGGGATGAAAATGAGGTAGGTGGTGACTGGACAGAGTTTGTAGTTTTGTTCAGTTGAGGTGGTGGCGGTGGCGGTTGTTGCGACTGTTGCTGTGGGAGCAACAAGGGACCTAAGGCTTGAGCTAGAAGATTCCCCTGAGGATGTCCTGAAGAGAAGGAAGGTAACTTCCCTTCCGCTCTCTCTTCAATAACGTCACTGGATATGCTATGCAAATCATTTTGCGACAATGATAATCCTTTAACCTGTGCCGAAAAAAGTAAAAATACATTAAAAACAAGAATACAAAATAAGAAAAAAAATTCTTCAACTTTCCATATGCCATTTACAGGATTTTTCTCCAGTCATTTATATGTATGTAATTATTTCTCAAATTCCAAAAATGTAACCAGAATTTTAGTTATTTTGTGGGCCTGGATTGATGGATTGACTTACTTGAAGCCTTTTGGCTGTCTGTAGGAAAGTATTTAAGTTGGCATCGTCGACGTAGACTTCACCTTTGTACATAAATTCTAGCAGAGCCCTGAGATTTGCAGCGCTGGTACCGTCCAGAATTACTACCAGATTTTGCGCTGTTGAACATTGCTCAAACAATTCCTGGAAATGAACACTGCTTGCTGCTAGCACTACGCGGTGTGCTCGGTAGCTTTCGCCTAGTTACGTGGACAAACAATGTATATTTATTTTTTGTATTAATCATTGATGAACATATACACACGAACAACTGTTTACATGGATCCTATTAATCTCTCAGTGAGACCTTCCAGGAATATCACGGGCTTTGTAACGTTTTTCCCCTCCATTTTTTCCCAATACACACAATAACTCCCGTAACGACGGGAGAACGAATTCTACAAGATCCGTAAAAGACAGAATTGATACCATAACTTTTGAACTAGTAATGCGTGCTATTGGAAGAATAAGAAAAAATTGGGTCAAAAGAAAAAAGTGGGGACTGTCACCATTCTTTTCCAGTTATAAAGCCCGTCATAATTGACTATGTATTTATTGTGTGATATACGAATTTGAAAAAGAGAATATTCAGCCTGGGGTGGAACTTACCTTCACAGAAAAGAGTTACATCTGCGAGGCTTTCTGATTCAAACAGCTTAAGAAAAGAATTTGCTAAATTATGGCCGTAGTTACTCCATCTAAGATGAAACTGGTGCCTTGATGTCATTCTTCTAACCGTTGCCTTTTGCACAACTCAAACCATTACTGACAATCTGTGGATATGAGAATAAAAAAAAAACAAATAATTAGGATACACATATTTTTTTTACAAATTATAATTTGTACACAGATAAACCATCCGCACCCAAATTTTGAGCACATGCTATTTACTGTACTTTCTTGGACACTTTTTGACTTCCCCGATTACTGACAATAGTAATAATACTAGGTCAAAGAGTCCCCAACAATGCGTGAAACAATGCATGAGCACTAAACTAAGGTTAAATCTCTTGCGCTGATTAGGCCCAAGTCAAAGTTGGGACACTTGATTACCATCCAAAATTTGTCAAAGATTGCCTGTGTGTGCCAGGTAAATGTGGAGGGTGCTCATTTCTGATGGGATTGCATGTTATTATTATTTTCACCCTAGATACAAATTCCATGGGGACGTGCATGGTCCACTTTTTTTTTTTCTCTCTCTCTCTCTCAAATATTTACATAATCAGCCAGCATGCCGAGTTTATATTTGGGAAGAAATCAGGCTTGATGGTGGCGGGCGCAATATTGGCATGGAAAGATTGTCACACATGATTTTTTTTTTTCGTCTAGGAAAAAATGACATACATTATGAGATTTGTCTCTCGTATAAAATGTCCATGCATCCATGTCATTTGGAGAAATTGTTTTTGTATTTATTCTTGTAGGGCACGTGCCCATGATCCCGGTGAACCCTTGATTTTTAAATAGCTTTGAATAGCTCCCCAATCTCCCCGTATTTACTTAACTGTGCACATGTTCTATCATACATTGAATTTTTTCCAAGCATATTATTTATTTTTGTCACTAAAAAAAAAATATTTTTCTTACGGCTTTTCCTTTATGCACAGACTAAATACTTGGGCTAAAATTACTACTTGTGCGAGGGAGACGTACTTGAGATGTGTGAGGACAGAAGGAAATGCTAAAATCCTTGTAATTAAGGGTCAAAGTATCTCCTTTACAAAACTGTCTTTTTGCATGCAGTCCTGTCTCGTCTTCTCAAATGTATGAGACTTTAAAAAAAAACAAAAAAAATTTGTACCTCATAATGAGAACGTGAGTTCCATTAATTGGAAGCAAAAACCCAAACATTTTGTGCACTTCCTCTGCGTAGAAAATAAATGTATGGGAATGTAGACGGAACAATCGATACATTTATACAAATATTCAACGTGCAAACCAATTATGTACTTGTTTAAAGGAGAAGAATCTATTTAAAATTCCTTCACACATACACATACCCCCACCATGTCGATTTCTCCATTAAAGTGCGTCTGATTGTTTCGGAGAAACGGTGGAAAAAAAAATACTACGACGCGTGCATAAAATATGCAATGACATTCATTTTAAAAGCATGTGCAAATGACATTTTTGTAACATCCAATTTCGTCCTCCTTGACGAGTGCTATTTTGTTCGACATCACTGCAATGTTTTGAGGGGGGTAGAAAACAAAAGGACAACAGATAATACGAGATTCACAACTGTCTGGGAAATATCTAATCTGATACAAAAATTTATGTTGCTTGGTATGTATGTAAAAAAAAACAAAAAAAAATAATTTGAAGCACTCCAAAAAAAGAACAACGATGCGCTTTCAATCAAAAAGACTCTTGATGGATACATACCATTTTTGTTTTTATATAAAAAAAAAAATTGATTGATGCATTGCACACAGAGGATAAGAGATCGCAACCAGGATTTCCATGAATGGTGGTGCAACACTGGTATTTTTTTCCCAAACAGATTTCGATTTCAAAATAATACACTCCTCTATAAATTACGCGTTTAGTTAAATGTCACACTTGCACAAATAATTATCAAAATGATGTGGCACTTTAAAACTTGTAATAATAAAGGTATTATTAACAAATTCCTCCGACTCTGATTCAATTCAGTTTCTGATAAAAACTAATAATAATTAGATTTGCATAGGAATCCCAAATGATTAAATTTACTATAATAGATTAAAAAAAAGCTGTCTCCGTACCAATGACAAAAAAGTTATCCCTCTGCAAGCTATGAATCAAATCCTTTTTTCCCAGGTAAAAAAAAAACAAATAATAATAAAAATTGCTTCATGAACTGTTTATTTTACGGAGGTTTAAACTTACTAATTGTTTTCGTTTGACTTGCGAAACTTCAATGACTACACTAATAAGTCCAGGAGGTGAAAACGTTGTTTTTGCTAAATGCCGACAAATTACGCAGTTTTTTTTCTTCTGGAAAAGACGGAACTAAACTGCCTAGACAGTAATAACAATGTACAAAGGGGTTTTTTCCCCTTTTTAAAATACAGACACAGACTTATAAGTATGTAATTAATTTAATTATGCAAGTATATTGCCAAAAACCAAAACAAAGAAAATAGTTGGAATTTATAAAAACCTTTGGAAATTTTTACGACGGTACAGGATTTCGTACATATTCCAGTTCTCCTTATGCGGGATTATCGAAATTCAAACTTAATTTAACAAGCACCGGGGAATTCATCGGAAGAATATAGAAACAGGCATGTGAAGGAAAAAATGTCTGTGATAAAAAAAAACTCTGGATTTAATTTCATTCCAAGAAGAGAGAAAGAGAATTTGAATTAGAAAGAAATTGAATAGTATAGATAAAGACCGAAATATTCCACATGATTATATTATTTTATGTTATTTTTTTCCTTTTAAAAAATTATCCTCACACACACACACACAAAACTATATATATATATAAAGGAAAATTCAGTAAATGGTATCACAATCACTTGGAAGAACACGCTGGGTGAAGGGAAAATTTTTTCCCCCGTGGGTTGCAATTTATATATATGAGGCACAGAAATTTTCGCGCTAAAATGAAGTTGCAACTAGTGAAAATTCAGCCATCTTTCCTCCTTGCTCTCAGGTACAAATTTGAGTTACAACGTGACTAAAGCGAACTACATCTTTAAATATTCGTTTTTTTCCTCTTTCAAACTCCTGTGTGTGAATTAAAATATGAAGCCAAACACTTTTTCTTCCCAGTCCGTTCTCTTTCGTTTCCACAATTAGACTACTGCACTTTATATACATTATACGGCTTCTCCCTCAGCCAGAATTACAATCCTCCCATCGGTCAAATTGACAAAGGGAGCGGGTGAAGTTAGAAAGGAAGAAAAAAAGGATTTTCCTGTATTTTTTTTTAAATAAATCATTTTATTGGAAGAAAAAACCCCGTAATTTTGAGGGTCATGTCACTCAACGGGAACAGAAGGGTTGGAAATATTTTAACGTGCGAAGGATGATAATAAAAGCACAGTTGTCAACAAACATTTTACGAGCACCGAAAAAACCAAGTACGATATAACGTTTTTTTGTCCTCCAATTATCGGGAAACACCGAAAAAAACATTCTCCAAGAAGTTTCTCTTTTCCTTGTCGTAAAATGAGTTACTTTTTTTATTGAGTGCACATACACTTCTGGCGTATTGGGAGAAAAAAAATCAAAAGGGTTTTTTCACAAAAAAAAGACTTTTTTTTGACCGTTTCCTCGAAAATAGATCACACTTCACATTTGCACGAGTTACAACATATTTTCCCCAACAGTTGTACAAACATTTCGTAAAGTTATAAAACGTATAAATAACTAAAACCGATAAAGATAAAAGTTTCCAAAAAATACAGAAAGGAAATACAAGCAAAAGTAAGGAAAAAAATAGCGGGAAAAATATACCTTTTTCAAAGTTTTTATAGGGCCTCTTGCAAAAATTCTTGCAACACGTATTTTTTTTTTGTTTGAATTTATTTTTCGAGAATCAACTCCTCTGGCATTCTTATATTAGCACCGAAAACATCCAAAAGCCACCGAATCGGAATTATTCTCTCTCCAAGAGAAAATAAAACCAAAAACAATTCTCTCTCTCTTGAGCACCAAAAATTCCCAGGTATTGGTCAATCATTTGAGTTAATGTGTTCTAACAGTCCGTTTTTTTGTCAAAAAATACAAGAAAGATTCACTTTGAAATTGTTGCACGTAATTTTTTTAATTCTTAAAAATATAATATACACCTAACTTCTTCCTTGAAATAGTTGTACCACAAAATAATATTTCCTTTCCTTTTGTCTTTTTTTTATCCTTTCTACGTGTTTTCTACTAAAAATTATTTGTCCCCAGTCACATTTTGCAGAATAGAAGGAAAGGAAGCAAAAACGGGATTCAATGTCACATTAATGGTACTTGTACAACTTGTTCAAATATGACAAGAAAAATAAACATTCCTTGATATACAAAAATTATATTTCAATTCATTTCTCACTCCACATACACACACCAGGAACGAGAGCAATCCAAAACAAAATAGAATAAGGGTAAAATCCACGACGATGTCGAGGTCACATGTGACTCAAGGAAGAAGGAAAGTTTTGATGATGTTGGCAAAAAAAAAAGAAATTTATAATCAGTACTTCTCTAGATAAATTGTAATAATTTGTTAATATTTTTATCTAAATCAAAATGTGTAATAATAACCTCGATAATAATGGTAATACATGACTCCTACACTTATTATCCCTGGCCAAATCCTTTAGTAAGGACGACTCTACAAGACAAATGATACCTGCCGACTTCGTACATACTAGACGTAGCAGTGGCAGTAGTAGTGTTAGGAGCACCAGAAGATGCACAAGAAGAACCAGATGAAGAAGCACATCCACTAATACTATTCCTACTACTGCTCCAAGAACCTCAGAAGGCAAATGTTGAATTTGATGATGGAAATTGATAATAATAAATGAAATTTGATAGGTAATTTTGTGCATAGTTCTCTTACAAAAAAAAGAAAAAAAGAAACTACACACTTTTTTTTAACACACCGTAAATGAATGAAACAAGTGTGCGTGTATATTTGCGTGTGAGTAGGTAGTAGTGTATATATAGGTATAATCTTACATACAGATATAAATACAGGGTTTTTCTCCTTTTATTATTATTTGTTTTTTTTTTTTGCAAAGGGGAAAACCTCCTTCTTCTCTCCTACTGGAGTGTCTGCAAGAGCAACACTTAATATAATAATAATTATTATACCCAAGAATATAAATACAGCTAAATCTACAACCAGCCTAAACTTTCAATGTGAAGTACGTAGTGTCTCGTATATGTAGTGTGCAAAAAAAAGAAAAAAAAAGGAAATATTTAGAAAATAAAAAGTGTGAGCTGAGTACCAAGTGTTCTTTTCCTTGTCTCTGATTCTGTCTGTGAGTGTGTAATATGCGACTGAAAGGACTAAAAAAAAATTATTCAACAAACAAGAATGTTGTGAGTGCACATAAGAACACTACAACATGCTCTTTTCTTCCCCCCTTAACCCACTACACAACTATATAGATGAGGAAAACCTTTAGACAAGAGAGGTTAGGTATAGGTATGTCCTTTGCAAATGCTTATATAGGAAAGAGAGGGAAAGAATTTTTACAATAAAACTATATCAATTGCTTTTAAATTTAAAACAAAAAAAAGGGGGAGAGGAAGAAACAAGTACAGACTGTCGTGGACTCTTTTAGAGTAAAAAATGTATGCATTCTTTCCCTTTTCTTCTCTGTCTCTTCTCTCTTAAAAACTCTGTCGTATTGAGTGAAAAAGAAAATAGTACAACTCTCTTTTCCAGTGATGATATACTTTCATAAAAATTCAAACCGGCGCCAATACATATGCAAGAGAGATATACTTGAACTTTTTATCCCACTCTT
This sequence comes from Disparrhopalites patrizii, assembly GCA_034698585.1. Taxonomy (NCBI): domain Eukaryota; kingdom Metazoa; phylum Arthropoda; class Collembola; order Symphypleona; family Sminthuridae; genus Disparrhopalites; species Disparrhopalites patrizii. Next base: position 47,125 of record JAQGBT010000518.1, read on the forward strand.
CCCTTCCTCAAAAAACGCAGCCGAGTCACTGGCAATGCTTGCAGTTGACGGAGGAGTGAGAGATACGGAAGGACAGAAGTGAGTAAGTAAGAGAGAGAGAGAGAGAGAGAGGAAAAAGAAAATAAATGTAAGCTCTATCTCTTTCCCCGAAACTGTGAGGAAGACACTAATTTTTCCCCTCTCACTTAATTCCTCGGAAAGTATGCCTTTTTTTGCATTAGTAACACATAAAAAAATAATCAAAGCCAAAAGAAAGAAAGTGTAATGCAACCCTATTAATACGGGAATAGAGATTCAAAATCCGCGATGTTAATTTTTTTTTGTTTAAATCTAAATTCCTTCCAACACATTGAAGGGAAAAGGGTTACAAATCAAAGGGAATATATATGTACCATATGAATCCACCCTACATAGGTAGAGATATGGGGGTGAAGCGGGGGTTTTTTCAAGAAAATCTCTTTGGTTACTGTGGCCGATGCACTAAAAAATTGACTTTTTTTTTCTCCCTTCTTTCTCTATATAATGTTCCTTTATTTTTTGTACTCACACAATCAGGGCTGAAAAAAAGTGTTAACCGTGAAGAGTTGTATAATCGTATATATTTACACGCACACACTCAAAAAAAAAAATTACAAGAGATAAAAGGTGTCTGTGTATACAGAAGGGGAAAAGAAAGAGAGACAGTGACGAACGACGGTGATGATGATAATAATGATGAAGGAACATTGAATAAAAGATCGACAAAGACTTTGTGTCGAAGAGAATACTGTACTGAAAAACGCACACATTTTCCGCTTCTCTTAAAGACGTGAATACAGAGAGAGAGAGAGAGAGAGACAGTCTCCATATCCTCTATAGATAAACGCAGTGAGGTAAAAAAAAAAAAAGTAATGGACGGCAGTTGTAAGTGGTTTGTAGTAAGTAGTGAATGCAAGTGCATGCAGTGTTGCAATGCAACAATATGTTGCGAAATTCCCATTGATTCGAAAAACCTTTGGTTCAGTGTATAGATATTACATGCATACCCACATGGTCATAGGCGAACATCGGAACAATCAACACATGTACTCTCATCCTTGTACAATATGCATATGCTATATATGTATACAATATCCCCACATGAAGTTATTTTCTTTTGTGGGGAGGGCAGGGTAAAAATGACGTAGCGAGATTTAACTTGAAAAAAAATGTACTGGCTATACATAATACTTACAAGGACCATGCTTTTGCAGTGCTTGTTTTTTTTTTCCAAGTATGATGCGCATACGTCGTGTACAGGGTATATCCAGTATTTCATACCACGGAAGAATTCCATCCCCTTTTGTACGCCGTTGAAAAGGGGGATGCAAAAAAAAATATGCGTAGTTTTAACCGGTGATAGTAGTGGTGAATTAATAGTGTTAATAATAATACGTACATATAATGTGAAGAGAAAAAAAGGAGAAAAAAAAATTATATACACAAATTTATGGATGTAACAAAGACTTTATCATCATATGCACTTTGCTACTGCATACTTTGGACCAACACACTTAGTCCAGCACTGTTTTTAGGGGAAGACAAGTTTTAACTCTATAATGGTCACAAAAATTTATGCATAATATACCTTACATATCAGTAGCCTCAGCATGGGTTTCGACTAGGTGCACCAACTCTTATTGTTAGACGCAAAAGTAACATTAAATCTGAATTGCACACAATAATCTCGTCTTGCTAGCCCACAAAGAATCAAAAGATGAAATGAGGTTTAAAAAAAAAACCCTTTATTTGAAACAGGCCAAGTCATGCCTATTTCCCCCTAAATTCAAAATTCGCGATTTTCTATTGTGTTTTAAATTTGTCTCGAAAAGCCATCATAAATAGGTCCATTCTTGTGGGATTTGTTTGGCTAAATATGCAACAAAATTTTGAGCAAAACAGGATCTTTCTCTCATTTTCATCAATCCTGGACAAACATCGCAGATAACAAGGACATCACAGGTAAAAGAGGAAACAACCGAAATCAGCTCCAAAATTTAAGTCACTTTTCCAACTAAGAGTCCATGCACTAAGTCAAAAAACAATCGTTTTAAGCACAGATATGAAACTCCCCGCTCCTTCCCCTCACAATGTATGTATATGTGTAAAACAGAAAGAGAGATAAAATATACGCTCTCTTCCATTATGGTCTTTCTTTTCATAATATCATAATCAACATCATCATACATGATATTCTAACTAACTGAGAGGGAAATACACCTCCAGAGAAAGAGAGAGACAGAGAGAAAAAACTATTCATCCTATTAGCACATACAAAGTCATGCATGCACACGTACACAACTTTTGGCAATAGCAATGGCAATGGCATGCATATGTGTGCAGACCTCTGTCTCTGTCTCTCTCTCTCTCTTTCTCTCTCTCTGTCTCTTGGTCAGGCCTCGACGTTCCTTCCACCTTTTTCTCTTTCGTTTTTTTTATTCCTTTTTCACTCACATACATGCATTCAATGTCCATTATGCTCTGCATACATGCGTTATGTACACATCTGCACCGAGAGACACAGAGACAACTAGAGAAACAGAGAGAGAAAGAGGCAGAGAGAGAAAGATAAAGAGAAAGGAAGAGGTAGAAAGATGCAGAGAGATATAAATACAAAGAGGGAAAGAGGCAGAGAGCGATAAAGATAAAGAGATAGAAAGAGGCAGAAAGAGAAAAAGAGAGAAATACAAGGAGAACGAGAAATAGACTGAAGAATACAGAGAGCAATAGAGAGAGAGAACGAAAAATGGACTGAAAAATAGAAACAGAAGTGAAAGACTGACAAAGAGAAACACAGAAACAGAGATGAAGAGAGAGAGAGAGAGAAGAATAGAGAAAGGGAGAGATAGAGATAAAGAGAGAGAAGAAGAGGAAAAGGAGAAATAGAGAGAAAGCGAAAGATTGAGAGAAAGAAATAGAGAGAAAGAGTGCGAGAGAAATAGAGAGAAATAGTGGGAGAGAAATAGAGAGAAATATAGAGAAAGAGTGCGAGAGGAATAGAGACAAATAGTGGGAGAGAAAGAGTGCGAGAGAAATAGAGAGAAATAGTGGGAGAGAAAGAGTGCGAGAGAAATAGAGAGAAATAGTGGGAGAGAAAGAGTGCGAGAGAAATAGAGAGA